>JAOXYB010052568.1:0-11506 GCA_028565635.1 Phoronis ovalis
TAGATGGCTTTACAACTAAAGAAACTACATCATATGATGGGCATCTGTCTGCACCTGCAGACCTCTTGTTAAAAATGCAATCTGGAAGTATAATGTTTCAACATAGAGTTTGCATTGTTTGCAAAAATAGTGTTCCATTATGTTGTCCAAGACGTGGATAAAATGCTTTAACCAATTCGATACAAATTACATGTAATCATATTGAAAAGTTATTAGACCTACACAGCTGCCAGTCACTGAGCAACTACAGGCCTGGAGTCAACTTAGCAAAAAAAAACATTATTCTTTTATGTAAACGAAGGATACAGTATTAATATGCAAAAGCCAATGGAAAGCTGGAAACTTACAAGAAGTGACCTAAAACCATAAGAAACAAGATATAACATGGTGAAATTATACTAAAATGCCAACAGTTTCTAAGAAAATAGTTTTTTCTTTTTTCCTAAAGGATTTTAATTATTAAGCTCTTACACTGGTAATATCTGCTGATAACTTGTTCCAGAGCTTAATTATGTGTTACAACTAAATATCCCCCTTTTTTTGCCAATGTGAGTTTTCTGTTTCAGGAGTATGAGCTTGAACTTGAAGAGATATCAGGTTCAGATTATAGTGAAGACTCATTTGATGATTACACTGATGGAACTGATAATGAATTACTGCCACACAGAGAAACTCCTCATGGAAATAGGTAATTACATGTGTCAGGGTATCATAGGGATGAAAATGATTTTCATCACAATTGACTCAAAGGACCAATATGTATATTACAAAAACAGAAGTACTGGTGTAGTAACAGAGACTAATGATAATCTTCAGAAAATATGAGACTGCATCTGAGAGGGAATCTGAGCCAATATTCTTTAAATCACTAAGCACTATGTACTTATGGATAATATGACGTTATGTACATTTCATTTATAAAACTGAGATAATTTTACAATTTTAGTAACAACAGTCCACAAAATGTGATGTATAGTACAAACCCATGGGGAACCTCACAGCAATTAAAAGGGACCTCAGATGGATCGACCAAACAAAATCATGTGACATTGGCTGGTAAGTTGAAAAAAACGAAGTAATCCAACATGTTTCTTCAGCTAATAATTTTGTTGGGCTGCTAACAACCTGGTTCCAGATGAGTGATTTGCCTAGGCTAGTAAAATATCTCATAAAAGTAATGTTGAACATGAATCATAAAAGTATGTAACTTGAGCTCTAAATGCTTGTAGCTGAAATCAGTTCAGTCTTGTTTTGATCACAGAAGTCCGACTGATATGACATTGAATCTAGTATACCTTATAAACCCCCATTAAAGGTTTTGCTGCAGGCTACTTTTAAAAATGAACGAGAATATCTTAACTGCCACATATGTATGCATTGTTTTTTATTTATCTCTTGCATATCTGATTTATGTTAGGATTGTCTTTTGTGTTATATTCTTGCTTGATTACTAATATTTGTACAAAGTTTTAACATATTTTTAGCTGTAGGAGGTAATGATGGGGAAGATGAACTGAACATGGATAGTGACGAGGAAAATGATATTGTTAAACAGATTCGTGCAGAAATTACAAATCAAGTTAAACAAGAGATGAAAGATGAGCTTGAACTTTATAAACAGTAAGCAAAATTGCTAGTTAATTATAAACTGAAGTAATAAGTTTAGTACTGTTGTTTACAAACACCTTTAGACCAAATAACTGGTTGGATGTTTTGTCAATTATTTGTTTCATTACTGTTTCCTATACTGATTTATCCTGCAATGCAGAAAGAAACATAATAAATAATGTTCTGTGTCGTATCTAATCAAACCTTCATGAACCAAGACTGCAAAGAAATGAAGTGTTGAAAATATTTTGAATGATTATATACAATAGTTGTCTTCATCCCCCAACCTCTTTAATATTTTTAGAAATAAAAAATAAGGTTTTTAAACTGACTTTTTCTCCCTCTGTCATTACTTGAAAAATTATGTAAAATAATAGAGTTATTAACTTAAAGTGGGCTAATAAATGTGATATTCAAACTCTACTGAGGGTGGTTTTTAACAAATTTAGAGATTCTAAACAACTGATAAACCTACCATTTAATTGTTATTGCTTTTACTGTCTCTCTTAGATTATCAAATATTTATTTTGGAACCTGCTATTCACCTTCTTTCATAATAGACTCAGTAGAAAAAATATTTTTTATCAGAGAATTCAAAACAAAAGAACCAAAAGAAGAAGAAAACCATGATGATTTGGAAGACCTTGAGCCAAAACTAAGGGATGCCATCTTGAAGATGAGAAAATATGACAGAATATTAAGGAAAAAGGTTGTTAGGGAAAAGGAAGTCAAAAGAGATAGGATAATGCTGCAGAAAAGGTTTGATTACTGTATATTGCAAAATACAATTCATTCTGAGTAAGGTTTAACTAGCAGCTTTCCTTTTTGGAGGCTTACAGGAAGGTTATGAATAGAAGAGGTGGGTTTATGTGGACCACCTCCATTATTTCATGCCAAACGTTGATCATTCCAAACCTTTATTAATTTAGTAAAAAAAATAGTATGAATACTTCATAACATGCAAAAAAATGTATTATTGAAATGTAATAACCTATTGTGACATACATTTCAAATAGTGATATTCCCTCTTTGTTTATCAATAATAATAACATTGGGGATACTCAACAGCCATACAAGAAACTGCAGAAGGAAGCCTCCAGACTGTGTATTCTATTAACAGCAAATATTAACTGAATGTTCTATGTTTTAAAATACAGTAAGCTTTTGTGTGCTCTTCAAATTTACAAACATTTCAGGAATAAGTCAATTAATGCTTTTATTCTACATTATTTCAGTTAAAGTATAAGAATATTTTTCGATCACAGGTTACGTGAAGAACTTGACCAACTGAACAGTGAGAGAAAATCTGAAGGAAAGAAAGAGTTAAAAGAAGTAAGAACAAACACGGATAAATTCCTAGCCCTTGAACCGCCACCAAAGCACAACGAAGGTAAGAAAACATCAAATATATTTAAAATATATTTAAAACAGGTTCAAACAGCTGGAATTGTAAACATTTATTTTTAAGCAATTATGAAGTTCACAGCTTTAGTCTTGATTTTTTAATTAATTAAATGTTTATTAATATTGCAAATTTTTGTTTTCATTTAATCTCTCCGAATATTTTAGTAGTTCATTCAGATGTTGATGATGTAACTTTGGTAGAAGGTAAACAACTTTGTAGTAAGTTTTGTATCCACATTTTGAAATATTGCTGGAAGACATGAAATCTTTTTTGCATGCTTATCCCAGCTAATCACTTAATTACACTGTCAGTATAGTATACAAACTTAAATGCCTCTATTGGCCATTATTCATTCACTGCATGTTTTTATTAGACAGTTGCAAATTCCAATTACTTATCAGATTCCAAATATATGCAATATTGTTTCATCCTTTATTAATTTTAGGCTAATTTTAATACATCTGTAATGTTTTAATGATATCTTCTACAATATTTTCGTATTCTTGTAAATAGTATTAAAAATTATTGTTTTCATCGGATTGCAATATTTATAATAAATGCCCAGAAGGGAAATGTCACAAGTGAACCAGTAATTTTTTATTTTTCATTGTGTCACAACAAGCTTAACATAAACTAATTAGAGAGATACAACTGTTACAGGTCAATGGCTAATTAAAAGTGCAAAATATTTTTTGGTATAATATACTGGTAGAATTTTTTCCTACATGAATTCAGTCCCTATATACTTGAGTGGATCCTCACCATCTAGAGTCATTTAAAGGAATGGTAACTGAAAATATGGGATGTATAAAAAACAGTGTTGTTTTAAACAGTCATACAATCAGCTGAACTTTTTTATTTTGTCAGGTGTTTATCTGGATAGTATACCATGTGCATCTCCAGTATTTCCTACCCAAGTGTTAGATCAGGATGTAGAGCAACGAAAGAAAGACAGAATGAAGAACGGTCAAGATGCAGGTGACCCAAGTTTTTTTATGTTCACACATTATTAGTTCCCTTGTTAACTAGCAACCAGTATGAACCATTCTCTGGACCCATAGCTTTTCTTCATGCTGTTATATCCTTGTGTGATGTTTAAGTAAGTTGTAATAGTTCAAAAGTTCATGCATTTGCATATTTCAGGATCACCATCTGAAGCGACAACTGGCACTCCAAATGACTATAATACTGAAGATTCAAAAAAGAAGTCAAAAAGAAAAAGAGACAAGGACATGACTGACAAGGGAAAGGATTTTTTAAAAAGAAATATAGAGGTAAAAATAAATAAATTTTGTTGTAACTGCAAAATGTAATAAATAATAAAAAATAGGCTCATCTATTGTTCTCTAAAGTAGTGAGTAAGGTGAACCAAAGTGTGTTGATACTTATGTTTTCTCATGTTTTTTGAACACTGCATCGTTCACTTAAAATTTGCTTTCCACAGTAGGTACACAGTGAGTATTCATACATATATTTGGTTTGGGTTTATTTGTAGCATTTGTTAATTGCAAAAGCATCTTAAAATCCAAAACTTGTTTGAACTTTTTTACAAATATTTAATCCAGCTTGCTGCAGATGCAGCCAACATGATAGCTATGACAGATGATGAAAAGCAACGAGTAGAGACATTATTAGACGACTTAGATAGTATAGCTGACATTCCTGATGATGAAACTGATCAGGTATTATAAATGGAAAAATATCCTTTGTTGTAAAGAAAGTTACCATCACTAATTGACCATATAAGCTCACTGATGTCAAAGTAGGAAACAATCTTGCTTTGTTGGCATATCTTGTTATTTATAATTGTATCCAATGCAGTTACAATAGCTCAAGCATACAAGCATAATTTTAATATTTAAAGTACATTTCTCATGTTTTAAATGCTGTTTTAATATCTATTTTGGCTAGTCACATTTAATTTGTCTTACTATCACTTGGCAGTTTTATGTATTTATCACTAACACTTGCTTATGCACAGTTGCAGGAGAATCCATTTCAAATTGTCGTCCATCCTGGCGAGGGTTATGTGCCAGCAGCTGACGATATGAAAGCTTTACAAGACATTGATTCAAGACTAAAAGCACTATTGCCTCTAAGTGATTATGAGTCTATTGCTAGCACTCCCACATTGCAACCACATAAAACTGGCTATCAGGTTAGTTTGCATGGCTTGTGCCTATCAAATTGGCTGTCATTTTATAGTTTGTATGGCACATTCTATATTGAACTGACCACCAGGTTGGTTTTCTTGGCATTTTCGAGTTAAAGTTTGCAAGACGCTAAACCCATAAAGCTTGTCATCACATTTAAATGTTATTATATATATATAAGTATATACTTCTATTTAACTTCTACTATTAATACCAAAACTAATGCTGGTGGTATTATTACAATTATGCCATATATTTAAAAATATCAATTACTAGACAATACTGCCTTAAAAATACCATAAATGTTTTTCTGCAACAATATGGTATAAAGACAAAATACAACAAGAGATTGTTTTGATGTCATCTTTACTCGATCTGTAAACTTTACATGGTGGATTTTATATATACATGTGTCAACTTGGATCTTGAAGAGGACTCAGTACTACATTCTTGTCTTATTCATAATTGAGGCAATAAGAATAAGAATTGTACTAAATCCAGACCAGTCTACACAAGAGTAGGAAATTGATTGTTAAAAAATAACGTATGTTTTTCAGAGTTTGTTTTCAAGAACTGGTTTGCAGACGACTGATCATATCGACGAATATATTGATACCCTTGGTGAACGTGCATTGAAAGAGACCAGAGTAAATCTAGACTACAAACGCAGACTACACGATATAGAAGGAGAGTTAGCTACCCTGTCCAGTGCTGTGGAACAAGAGGTGAACAACTTTGGTCTGTTATTCAGGTTCAAGGACAAATTGTCTGGCTCACTGTTGTACAATAAAATTCTGATATTTTCATACAAAAATTACACCTCTGGCATATTAGTATGTCTATATTATGCTGGTTTAAGATAACATGATAGCTGGTTAACATTTTGTCAACCTTTGTGTGATGAACTGCATTCATAGTTATTTTTGAACATACACTTAGTTTATCAGGTTCCATGTTGTTTGGGATCTTTATTGGAAGTTGAATTTAACTTTTAGATTGAATCCCCTGTTTTGTCTGAGGAACAGTTACAAGATTTGTTATATCAGTGTTCAAGAACAATGTCGAAAGCTACTGCTGAGACAGAGTCATTGGCTAGTACGCCACGGTAGGTTCATTTGTGGTATATTTCTTGCAGTGATAATATGTCACTTTGAAAGAACAGCACATTTTTTTAAATACTTATTGGAAAAAAAGTTTAAGACTTTTTATATCTGCATCAAATTTGAAATCTTGTTAGGTCTTATATGGGTCATGGTGATAAAAAATTGTTTAAAATGGCAAGGCTCGTACTTTCTTGCAACATCTTCATCGTTTCATAAGCTATGTCTTCAAGAAGTAGACCATTGAGTTACTCTTTTCCAACTTTATATGATAAAATGCTTTGTCTGTGTATGTTGTTACCTGTTGTACAAATACTGACAACTGTAATGCTAATATTAAAGAGAATTAGTTATCAGCCAAGATATAATTGCATGCAGCTATAGATCTATTTTGATTTATTTAGGTCACCTAGAACCGCTAGAGAGCAATTGTATCAAAACCCTCCACAACTCTCTGATGATGTGTTACAATCTTTATTGGCTGATGCAAGACAGTCATTATCCGTGGCTGATACAGAGAGCAGATTAAGTTCATATAGATCCTCGGATAATTCTAGTAAAGCCACCACCTATGTGAATGAAGGCAAGAATATATTACTGTTAAACAAACAATTCAGATCATTTAGTTAATATGCTTATTTAATTGTGTTTTATTATTGTAATAAAGGGAACATGTACCTTTTCAGTTGTTAGGTAAATGTTAATCTACCATACACAATTCAGTTACACCCATAAGGCAGCAGAAATTATGTGTTCTCCGTTATGTCCTTATAGCTGAAACCTAAAACTGTATAGTAGTACGAGCAGATAAAATTTACTTTTAAAATAATGTTGTTTTCTGAATATGAACACTTGTCTATATTCTATTTCATAAACATTCCATTGTTACTGTACTTCTTATCCTTTGCATCATTATGTCAATCAACTTTTTTCCAGATGATGGTACAATGGTAGAATCAATCAATGAAGATAAACTTCGGGAATTGCTTCAAAATTCTCGTGCCACCTCCCGTTCAAGTCAAAGATCAACTCCTAGTATGATACATGATTCTAGTTGTAATGCACATGTAGCATTATTGAATGATTACAAACAAAATAACTTCAATGCATCAGGAAACTATTTGGCTTATAGCTCACATCAAGGTCAAAGCCAGTTGAATAACTTAACAAACCATGCACAAAGGCCACCTAGTGGTAAAAGAGCATCAGCACAGATTGTTCGAAATAGTTTATGTGAGAGTGATCAGGAAACAGGAGACAGTGCAGTGGATAGTGACCCAGATATATCCACAAGGCGAAATCCACACCCACCCAACAATGGTCGTCGATCTACATCAGGTGGGAAGTCTAGGACATTTTCTCATTTATCAAAAAATTCGAACACATGATTGCTAAAATGCCTTCCTATTTGGCAATTCCTTCTTCCACATTAATGTCCACTATAGCAACAGTGACAAGTTTCTTGAAATATCTTAAAACATTATTTTAACTACTAATCAAAATATAAAAACTGTATTTTTTGTACGTAATAAGATTTAAACAACTTTGAAACAAAAGTAAGTGGAAACTTAGGTTCAGAAGTTTTGACATTATCATGACCTCTTTATCTGTAATGATGAATGTTGGTCAATTATTGTACCATACACTCTTTTTTAAAAGCCAATGGTTTTGATAGCATAGTTTTGTTGCATATTGCAAATATCTCATTATCTAAATTATTATGCAAGTATTGAGTGACTTTTATACTACTATGCAGATTTGCTGATCCTTAAATCTTAGTGACATTTCTTGTTCTTAGTAATGAATTTGTTGGTAAAATTATTTGACAGAATAAACTGTACCTCATTATTGTAAAATGCTAAAATAAATCGAAACATATATCTAAATGTAAATCAAGTACAAGTCATCTTCTTTTTATGCTGAGTATAATTAGTATTCAAGCCTTGATACAACTTCGAATAAATTGTGCTATTTTTCATGAATATTCTGATTTCTAGTCAAGAGAAACATATCAATGGCCAGGGGTAAATAACATGTTTCACTATGATGTAATCTAGAGGGAGTCGTTTTATAAAATCACACATGTCAAGGTTTAAGCCAATGATAGGTCTTGGTCCCCGCACTCCAGCATGATATGAGACCGCATGATCATTACGAAATTCGCAGAAAAAGGTGGGGTTATTTTGAAAAAAGTCGCTGTCCTCGAAACTTGAAAAGAGTAGATTTAGAAAAGGACTCCTTGAAAATCAAAAATAGGGTCATTGTTGGAGTGCGGTGATCAGGTGATAATTGTTCATAATCAGTGAGTGTAACACTAGTCATAGCACTGTAGTGGGCCTAGACGGTGATAACCATCTTCAAGATCATGATTCAAGTCTCCAAATGCCATCTTAGTAATTGGTAAATCATCTTTGAATCCAAGTAAGCCAGAATCTGACCTCCAAGTGCCATCTTCAGTGTCACAGTTGCAGGCTTTTCCTGGCGTATCACAACTGTTTGACATGCCACAGGCACACTTATTGCTGCCCGGTGTAGCACCGCCCCAGTAATCTAACTCTTTGCCACTTCTAGAGTACAGAGAGGCCCAGCGTGAAGTTTTATAAACAATTGGATTGTGCAAACATTCATACTTAATGAACTGAACACATTTACTTGACAGGTTAATAACTCGTGTAATCTGCGCTAGAGAGGCATGGTATGCAACCTGCCTTATAGAACATTTAGGAACACTTGAGCTGCATCTAGTTGCTTTTAGTCTGGCCTCTGAGTTGTGATGTAAGATGGTAATAGTTTGGTTAAAGTGAAGTGTCATATCACACTCCACATGGAACTGTGGGACTCCTCCTGCACCATCTGGATCCACCACATAGTCACCATTACCACGGAAACCAGCACGCTTCCAGTCTCCACATGTTCGGGGAACTGGAAATTATATGATGGTTAAAATTATTGTCTTAATTTCCTTAATTACAAGTTGCTTTGTGTCCTTGCTAGTAACTTTAAAAGCCAATTCCCTTCAGACCCTATCCTTTTCGGGATTTCAAAATCTGAAAAAGGAATCCCTTTCCTTGACTGGGGCTAGATAAACTTAACTTAAACTGGACTAAATATTAAACTTGGAAGATTGGATTGCGATTTTTAGTTTTTGGGGTTTTGTCAAAAATGGCAAGGACAGATTAATGGGTTAACGAAATCCCACTCTATCATGGATTAATAATTAATATTATAGTACAACTCTGTCCTAAAGTAAAACTTGATAAAATGTGGCTCTAGCTTTCCTGGACTAAAAACGTACAAAAGGATACCCTTTTGGGATACCCTTGGGGTTTGGGTATAATTTATATATAAAATGAAATTTATTGTTAAATTCTTGTTCTTTTATAAAAAATAATTTCTGAGTGATAGCAAGACTGACAAAATTGCAACTGAAATTATTCAAGGATCATAGGAAATGCTACTCAGATGTATGGTTACTATGTTCACCATGTTAAAAAACAAAAAATTATAACATGATGATAATAACATGAATCAATAGCTAATGTAAAAATTTAGTTTTTCTTATCATATTATGTCAACAAAGTGTTATCCTGATATCTTTAACTATAGACAAAGTATTTATCTTGATTTGACTGCAACAATGGACTTAACTTGGAATAATTATTACAAATCTTACATTTCGGTGTTGCCATACACTTTTGTAGCTGTCCTTGTACAGATATCAGGTCAGTTTTGCAGGTTGATAGCTTGGTCTCTAATTCTTTGTTTCCTTGGATTTCCGATTTCAATGCTGTCACCAGTGTCTTCAATTCAGCTAATTCTTTCTCCACAATAGAATTTGGTGGAATTGTTGTAGCCCATGTTTTGACAACCAGACACAGAACCAGGATCAACAAAATATTACGCATCATGTTCTTACCCATTTGCATCCAGTAAGGACAAGTAATGAAATAATGTAAGGGGTAAAGTACAGAAGTCCAGGGTATAACTCTGACTCAGTGCATAATATTTACTAATCTCAAAAATGATATTACTAAATAAGGAAAATAAAATGCTGTTTATAAATTGTATAATAAAAAAGTAATTAATATGTTTTAATGACAATGTTGGATTCTAATATTTTCTTAAAATCAATTTAAAAAAAAATTGTATACAGAAAGTAATGTAACTCGGAACAAAGTGCGGCTGGGCTGTGAATGTCATGGGCTACAGAAAAGTCTCAATTTTCCATCCAGTGTTGCTGTTACCAGCTGAAAAATAAGCAATTATTGAAATTTTATTGTATTTTAAAGTGTTTTTCATCATGTACCCAGTATTAATACAGACAAACATAATACAGATTGACTACTACTAACTGCAGATAAACAACAGGTCTGCGGGTGCAGACAGATGCCCATCATATGATGTAGTTTCTTTAGTTGTAAAGCCATCTTTGTATGTATAAGAGTTTTGAGGTTGATAAGAGAGGGAAAATGTCAAATTTTTGGTTTGAAAGAAAAATAGGTGGTTTTGCTTTGTCTTTCCCGAAATGGCGTACCAAATATAAACCTGATCAGATAAAAACCGAAGCAGTTATTGTGCGACAAAGAAATTGTTACGCACAACAAAAAATTCCAAGATTCATATCGGCATTTGACCTACTTCTCAAGGTCAATTTGAAATGTCACTTAGACTAATACACCCGCCAACCTATGACCTTCATGAATCCACCTTCAAATCGTCCAATCATGGCTTCGTCTTTCCCGAAATGGGCACAACGTAACATGCACTCCGGGTACAAACATGCCAGTCAGCCATCTTGGAAGTTATCCAAGTCAAAATTACTGCCTATCAGCACTTTGACCAGTATTTAGCCTGTACTAAATATAAAGTTGATATAAAAACTGAAGCAGTCATTGCAAGACAAGAAAAGTGTTACGCAAATGAAAAATTTCAAAGATTCGTATCGGAATTTGACCTACTTCTCAAGGTCACTTTGAAATGTCACTTAATGGGTCTAATACACCCACCAACCTATGGGCTTTGTGATCCACCTTCACATCGTCCAATCATCGCTTCGTCTTTCCCGAAATGGGCGCAACGTAACATGCACTCTCGGGTACAAACATGGCTACCAGTCGGCCATGTTAGAAGTAATCAGGGTCAAACTTATATCCGACGTGTACTTTTGACCAGTACTTACCTTGTACCTAATATGAAGATGATTCGACAAAAACAAAAGCTATTATTGCAAGCTAACATCT
>JAOXYB010052579.1:0-11505 GCA_028565635.1 Phoronis ovalis
TGTCAAATTAAAGAAACCTCTCTTATTTGTCCATATACCAGCAACCTTTTCTTAAATTCTGTTTGTCACTGAACAGATTAGTGAAATAGAGTGATATAGGGTAGAGGTTATATTAATTACGTAATTCTCAGATTTCCTGATGGTGTATTTTAAGTTAATTAATTGGCTGTATATATAGCTGTTGCATTTGGGTTTTAAAATGTGGCTTAAAATAATCCTCAATCTGCAAAAATATACAATATTGAAAATGACAACAGAATGGATATATACAGTGTAAAAGAAGTAATTTTTGGGTGTTTGTGGGGATTTGTGTAGTCTGATCGAGTCAAGGTAAACCTTCAATAGTCTGGGTACACCTGGAATAACCTTGATGGCTGTTGTAGGAGGTTACAGCTGCATTCATTTATTAAGCATGCATTGCTATCTAAATGTATTACATTTATCTTATCCAAGAATAGACACTCTAGAATTTCATAAGCTGCTGTCTATTTTTGACACAAGACTGTTTTATGTGCATAAAGCAGTGATAAACTATCTGTAGAACCAACATTTTCCTGTTTAAAAAAGTGTTAGTAAAGTCCATCTGTTTAATAAGAAAACACAAGAGAACAATATAGCTGTCCTAGAACTTACTTTCACTGTAAATATATGTCAACTTCATGTACAAAAATTGAATATAATTCAAATATTTGCATGTGGACATAGTTATTTGGCCTATAAGCACTGTGCTTTAGAATTATAGTCTCCGAACATCACAATACAGGCAGAGATAGTGTCCTTACATAAAGTAGGAAACATTTTTATTTCTTAGGCAGTTTCCAAACAATCTTCCTATTAAATAAATTCTTGGAGTCCATAGCAAAGTATCCCCTATGAAAATTGTGAAAAAAGCTGTAGGCTATAAAATCAAACAATGGAAATTATCATTTTTGTTTTGTGAATTTCTTAGATCTTGATCTGCAATTAAACCATAATTTACTGCTGCTTTTAGAAACATGTGATTTTGACTAACTTTCCCCTAAAAGTACACTATGAACTGAACTCTAATCTTGTATCAGATGGATTGAAGATAAAGCCTAATTGTTTCAAAATTTTTAATTGTTTTGGATTCATATTAATTATAATCTTTGTGATTCTCGTTGTCTCATAGCATGAAGATGTCTGAATACTAGGATGTCTCACAGACCTCGATCTTCCAGTAGTGCTAAATGAAAGTAAAACTTCTATATGTCTGTTCTATACCTGAAGTGCAATACATTAAATTTTTTCAGGTACCACAGCATTTTCACGAAAGCATCCATTGGCATGTTATGTTTCATGTATGATTATGTGCTTTGCTGGTGGAATACTTTCTAATCTTCTGTTAGGAGAGCCAGCATTATCACCATTTAAAAATGAGAGAAATATTGCTGTTGCTTCATTAGTATGGTATGTGTAATATTTTTACTCGCCACAATAGAGCTGCGAAGAGAATTTTTACTAACAGACAATACCCTTCATTTTGTCTTGAATTTTAAGGATAATGACGTATATTGCGACTTTGTTGCTGTCAGGGCTATATTGTCTTAAAGAAATATGTTTGCTTTAGAAATTTGTGAGAAAGCTGCATAGTTGAAACAGTTTCTTCTTAACCATATGCTTATCATTAAAAAATAACTTGAGATTTTAGTTACCCTTTATACATCTCTAAAAGTATTGTTTATGTTATGTTTTGCAGGTATTTAATTTTTTACTCACCATTTGACATTGTGTACACATTTGTTAACTTTCTACCAGTTCGATTAATCCTCGTGGCTTTAAAAGAAGTTCAAAGAACGAAAAATGTGTATGATGGAGTCCAAGGAGCCATTAAGCTATACCCAGGGGAACATGTAATAATGTTTATTTTGGGAATCATAAAAGGTAAAACAAGAATTCGGCAGTAACTATTCATGGTGCGCGGCACTTAAGAAATTGTACATAATTGTCAAGTATATTTTTTGAAACATATGTTTTAACTGCTGAATAGAAATGAAGAAGGACCTATACTTTTGTGTTCTGTTTATTTTGGGTCACCATGTACATTAGATTCTCAATAGTTTGAAATAGAATGTTTTACAAGTACTTAGTGGTATTATTAAGGTTATACATAACAGAGTTAATGATAACAATATGCATGTGATGTCAAAAACCTATTACAGGAGCCGGAGGTAATTTTATGAGACCATTAGCACGGTTGACAATAGGCATGTGGAATCCCATAAGAACTGAGTTCTTATTTCCTGACTTGTAAGTAATACTTCAAAAGCTTCAACTCATTGTAGTTTTATTAGTGTACATATCCAAGTTGTGGATGTGTTCGATGATATACTAGAGATCTATTGAGATGTACTTGCAGAGAACTTTTATGTTTAGACATTTCAAAAAATGTGCATCCACATGTGGATCGATAATGCTAAAACTTTCTCACTGTTGGATTGTATCACTAATAAACTACAAGAGTTTGAACATGTTGTCAAGATTTTTGAAGAAATCCCATTTTCTTTGAAGTTTGTGGTATTAGAAAAGCATCTCCCAAATATTACTTACTAGTCAGATACCTATAGCTGCACCTGTGATATTCAATGTTGATTGCCATTAAGCATACCTAATCTGACTGAGGTACTGTATACGAACTAAAGATTTTTCAACATACCAGACTTACAAAAAATGAGATTTCTTCCAAGAATCTACCAACAAAATGCCTTTGCAGAGTTACTACATTTAAGAAATATAGTAATTCTGCATTTTGTAAATAGGCGTTGCTTGTTTAAATGCGTTGACTTTTTTGACTTGTCATATATATAGGAAATGCATATGGATTTATCCGACCACTTGAACGTGCGATAAGGGGTTTGTGGATCCCGACACTCAACGAGTTTCTGATGCCATCTTTGTGAGTAGTGTGCTGGATAGGATGCCACCAAACTGGAATGTTATTCTCACCATCTTCATGTACTTATTGTTACCCGCAGCTTTTTGCACTTCCTAGCTATATAGGTTAAGAATACTTTTAAGCATACATTTGCTGCAGCAGAGAAAAACTACTCATTAGGGCTGTTTTATTCCAGGTGTTGTATTGCTGTGTGTAGTTGGATTAAAACAGCAAATAGTGCATGCCCTTGCTTCAGAACATAGCTACACCTATGTTCAATCTGTTCGTCTAAACTGTTATTTGTATTCCCTCATTTTCATGACATAAACTTTCATGTGTGATAAGTATGGATATGATTGTTATTTCATCAACACAGTTTTTGTTGTTGTTGAGTAAACATGATGTCTAAGTGGGTAGTTATTAACGTTTTTGGTATAAACTTGGAAGAGAAAACAGAGCTTCATAGACAGTGTGTGTTACCTGAGGAGAGAGAGAACACTTCCTAGAAAGGTTAATACCTTGGGGGGGGGGGCTCCACCCACAAGGTTCAGGAAAGGTTGCCATTTTCAAGTTGAAGAAAGTTGTCCTACTTTGTCAAGTTTTAGTCCAGGAAAGGGACATATTTTAATATTTTGCTTACCCGTTCATCAAGTTCTACCAATATTTGATAAAGATTGTATGGCATATTTTTTTGTAATAATTATAAGTAGTCCTGGTTTGTTTTTTTTCCATAAAAGCACTTTTCAAGCAAAGATATAATTTTCCAGAAAAAAGATTTTTTTATGTTTTAGCCCCAGTCCAGGAAGGAGTAGATCTGAAAGGGGCTGGCTAACCATATCATTCCTGTATGATTTTATTGGAAGACATGCCCCTTGGAATCAAAATGTCATTCCATCTTATCTCTAGTATTTCTTGCCTTTAATGTTTGAAGTTCATTTGTTTTTCACTTCCAACTTTATTTTTGTACTTTTGTTTACTATGCTTTTGTCCCTGCTATTGTTATACATTACTAAACAAGCATGATAATTTTTATGATGCAGCTACTTGGGTATAGTACTGCTGATAGGTGTAGTGGTGTTTTTGAAGGTTATTCTACAAGAACTTTCTATTAATATGCCCCGAACAAAAATGTGAAAGGACTCTATTTCAGAAGAAAATGTGGAATAATATCTAGTAATTTTCTGTCAAATTTAGCAGCTACATTTTGCTGCCAACACAATATTTTGTAATGATTTCATATTGCTGTAAATTTAATTTACCTACCTCACTAGGAAACCCTAAAATAGCTGTTTGTGTTATAGTCCCCTTTATTCTCTATAGTTGACAATCTTTTTCCAAAATAGCTGTTTTCGAAAAAGTAATTTCTATTGAAATTCTTTCTCTCCTTTGCAGAACAGTAGTCATCTTCTGCGCAGCAAGAGTCTAGTAATTGCATACTTTATTACTAGTTGATACTTGCTATAACTGGAATATAGAATATATTGTTTGCTTCTCAAGGAGCATTATCTTTTTATGTTCCTGAACAGAAAGCAGATAACATAGTCTGTTAACCCTGTGAATATTTTTCATTAGGACTGAGACTGGGGGTGGGTTGTATAAAAATACAGTAATATGTAATAAATTATAATACATAATAACCCAAGAAATGCATTTCTGACATCTACATATCCTCGTAGAGCCATCAGTTTCGGTGTGATACTAGTCAATATTTTGATTGCAGAGAGATAGAAAATTGACTGCAATGTAATGTTACATATGACAGTGTATCTTTCAGTTGCTGGACAGTTTCAGGCTGAACATATATTATTTATTTACCTATTTCTATTGTCAAATTTATTTCAGGGAATACCCAAATATTTCTCATTCTAAAACTAGGTTCTTGTCTTTGTTGCAAAGGCTACAGTATAATGCTCTTGCTTTTAAGTCATATCCTGATAACAGATGTAGTTGGGAGACATATGAGAAAATAATCTTAAACCTCTATGTACACATTTTAAGCAGTAGGTAATAAATAAGGTAATTGGTGAATAACGTTGCTAGTACCTAGTTCTTTTGCACACCTTCAAATGTAGAAAGTTTTTTTTATTCTCCTGTTACTATTCAATTATTTTATGTAATTTAATACATTTCTTTTTGCAGTATCTTGAAAGGCAGTGCTATTGCCTCAGTTATATTTATTTTGGAACATGAAAACATCATTCGAGCACCACATGCCCTTTTGTACTTTGGGGTCGTCATCTTCTTGGTATATTTCCGTCTCTCCGCTGTTGTTTTTGGTGTCCAGGATCCATGTCTACCATTTGAGAATCTGTTCTGTTCAATCTTCATGGGTGGTATGTGGGATGCGTTTAAACGATCAAGAGTGCCAGAAACTGCAGATAACGATGTTAACAAAAACGATATGAAAAACAAGGAAGAAAAGAAGAAAGACTAGAGGTCTATCTCGTTTGTAAACTAGATTATTGCAAAAAGGATTTTTTAAAAATTAGGTTTTATCTTTAATTGGTGTTGCTTTTGGTTATTTCTTGTCTTTTGAGTCATATTTTTCATGTATTTCGTTATTTCCTAAAAATCACTTTAGGAACAATTTATCTTTTGTTGTGTAGAGTTGATGAGAATACACATTTTGTCACTGACTGTAAAATATTGATTTTAATGATGAGAAGCAACCATATCACAGATTAATATTTCAAAGTTGCACAGGTTTTTTATTTGAACATTATGTAATTTGACACCTCTTGAATTCAAAAGTGAAATATGTACCGTGTATTATTTAACTTGAAAAATCTCTGTGAAGTTGTCTTAGACATATAACAAAGAGCTTCTATTTTTTAAAAGGCCGTTTACAACAAGTTTTTACCAGTACTCTGTACGAGAGTTATCTTTAGTTTACATATGTAATAACAGATTACCGGTAAGTGGTTTGAAAGAACCAGTTTGAGTAAACACAGATGGTAATACTCACTACATACCTCTCACTAGTAATAGTTTTTGAACAATTTTTTACACTTTGGGTTCACTGAGATTTTTAAAAATGGACCATCCCTTTTATTAAGGAGCATGTACTACATTTATTTGAATAGGTAGTACGACAGTCTTGTAAATTCATTTTAGCATATCTTATTTTGGACAATCAGGACACTATAGCTTGTCAATTTATTCCAAAGGATGTGCAATACAAACTGTATAATTGTCAGCATGACAAGAAACGTCCTGGTGCTACAGACCTAGATTGACTGCATAGTAAGACATAAGGTTGGCACTTTATTTGCATGCAGTTCATGCAATTATAAGTAAGCCACTTGGTATCCTGATTTATCAGTACTATTGTTACAGGATGGATCTTGTCCGGGGAAGGCCAGTGTCCAGCGTGGCTATACCCGTATGCTACCAAATAGGAATATGATTTTTCAGGGTCACAGTCATTATCTCTGACCTGGGTGCTTATAATCATGACGGGGTATGGTTTTAGCTGATTACTGCTTCCAACGGCTCATAAAAATTGGAATTGCCTACATGGGTGCTGATACCACAAGGTATATTTTGAGCCATCAACTGCTTACCACAGGTTTGTTTTTAGCTCACCACAGGTTAAGTTTCTGAGGCCTGGGTCTCGCCTGTACCAAAAATGGCCAAGAGCTTCCCTTGGATCTTTGATGCTGACAATAATTAGTGTTGTTTCTTTGTGTTATCAAGCAATCTCCAATCTTATGACCCTCTCCTCTTATAAATAAACACAGCTAATGCTTGTAATAATCTGCTGCTAATTTTTCAAATTTAATAGACACAAGTGTTGCTACTGTATTCACTTAATATATTCCATGACAAAACTGCAGGTCTATGCTTTGTATATTGGTCAATGTTGCTTCATATAACCATTTTCTAAAAATGAAAAAATGTTTATGCAAATGATGAAAACAAATGCCAAAGATAAATTTCCTTAATTAAGTTTTGTAATAATTCATTTGGGTAAAATTTCTTCCCCACTTGGTATGTTTATTCTGTTAAAGATTTGATAATTTTTTATTAAGCCTACTTTTTATCTCGTAAAGTTTGAGAAAAACAATATATCTCATCAGTTTGTTTGAACGAATTTGATGTCTTTAATAGTGGGACCCCTAGTCATGATTTTAACAAAAAGTATCCTGTGCTGAAATTTAGTGCATAAATCGAAATCTTTTTATTTGAGGTGGATTTTATTCCTTTGTGAAGTAGTATATTTGTGTATTATGTTAATTGTTGGATTATCTGTTAGTTATAGTAGACAATTTGACTTCAAACTATCATTGATAATATTGTGTGTACCAATTGGTAAATGGTTTTAGGTTTTTCCATTTTATAACTAGCACAATTTAGTATAAAACTTAAATTTGCATTAGGTGGACAGATCACTGAAATAGCATTTTTAAGTGGATATTTTAGCATAATTTAATCTGGCAAAGAGTGTGTATTATATATGAACAGATTGCAAGTTTGTGGCAAATTTCGAAAGTACTGGGTGACACGAAAAATAAACAGGACACTTTTTGAAGTACTGTCACTTTTTCATTCCTATTTCAACAATTAAAGCAAATTATTCTTTTCAGAAATAAAGTCAATTAAGTAATCAAAAATCAAAACATTTTTGATGTTTATTTTATTTTTTACGATTGGTAGCCATATTAATGCAGCACCATAATTTGGTCCTGAATGCTCATGAGAAATCAAAATTAGCCCCAACATGATTAAATATGTGTAGCGACTTCCATCTTTGCTTAAGAGAGGAAGTTTGGTGTTGAAATAAATATCAAGACATACCTTTGTTTCTAAAATGTAAAAAACACTGCTTTATAGTTAGAAGTCCTTTGCTAAGCACTCCTAAAAAACATAATTTTGGTTCATTTTCAATTTTTATTGCACTGTTTTGGGCAGCATTTGATCAGTATTTCGTTGAAATGACCAAACAATTCATATGGAGCTGCAAGCAACATTTTAGCTGGACTAGGAAATAAGGAATTAGAAAATGCAATATTTTGTCAAACTTATGTATCAAACTTGCATAAAAATGCATAGAGTGTTCTGTTTATTTAGTGTCACCCTGTATTTTTCTTTACTGAAAATTAGAAAGTTTTCACTATGTTATTTTAACCACAAAAGTGCTTTGAATTATTTTAGTATTAGTTGATGATGAAAGAACCAGCTATGAGACTGCCATTGTAAGCTGTTTTGGTTTTTAGAATAAGAAACCAGCATGATACTGCCAAGTTGTAAAAAGAATAAAAATATGTATGCTGCTATAATGTAATATAGCTTGATCAAGTAATACAATTGCTTTGCCAGTTTGTGCTGCTGTAGTAATGTTTTATTGTATTTTGATATACTCGTAATATGTTTTACCATACAATTACTTAATATACTTCTTGAATCACTCTGAGTATGCTTAGGTGACAAATTTTTGTTTTTCAGAACTATAGTTGATTTTTGTTGAATTTTCATTGTTGTCGATGACATATCATGAAATGTTATTCAGCATAAGGTGACTGGATACTGTTTTAAACTGATACTTAATTTTAAAGGGAATCTGGCTAGTAATTTGGAAACTTCAGAACGGAAGTGCATGAAATATCTGTTTAGTTTGTCCGTTACTAAAGCTACTATTTGAACTAATCTAGAGAGCTTTCGAATATCGCAGTCTTTGTGGTCCTGCTATTTCGTATTTCCACACCTTGTCAGACTAGAGTGGCAAAGACTCTTGAATTGAAAGCGCTCTGGTTTAGCTTAAATAATATGTTCAGTAAGTGACTATATTTACTGTGAAATATTTTAAAATTATCTTTCATTTTTGTGTGGTGGAAAAATCTGCATTTTTCCACAGTAATATTTACACGAGTCAACAGTGTGCATGGTTGAATATTTCATTATATTAGTCCAACTGTAAGACACAAAATGGAAAACAATATTTTTCCTGTAGTCAAAAAGATGTAATTGTATGTAATAAAAGTACAGTGCTAGCTGAAAATAAGTAGCATGATATCCAGCCATCTTAAACAAGCAGTATTGATTATAATGTGTGTGGCAGTCTTACTTAATGTAAATAATGAGGAGAGTTTTCACGAAAAATATTTGTTGCATGTACAACATTAGTTTTAACTTCTGAGATAAATGCTTGTGGAAATGTAGTTTCCAGTCTAAATTCATAGTAAAGTGTAGTTTGCTGTTGTGTCATATTTTAAAAGAAATATGTTATTAGATTTTGTGATTTAGGTACCCATGGCACAGTAAGATTGAATTTGGCAGCATTTCATAATTTTGCACAATAAAATTTCAGTTGTTTATAAACAATAATACCATACCCTATATACTGAAACAGTGCCAAAATGTGTACTAGGTAAGTCAAAATAACCCTTTTTGCACAAAAAAATCAGGTTGCAAATGTTAGATCTAAAGGAAACACCCAATCTTGTAGCTATATTGTAATTAGAAACCAGATCCAAGTGAACCTATTACTTGGGTTTTCTAAAGATTTTTTTAACAGGGATAAAAATTTCTAAACCAAGACATGGTACAGTACTGTATAATGTGTATGGTGACTACTGTAATTTGCGACTCATTTGCCTACTTTCATGAAGTGGAATGTTTGAATTTTAATAAAACTGGAATTTAAAGGAAAAATAACAGCATTTGAATTTATTGGATTTCATTTTAAGATTACTGACCTGACATGTTTACTGACAATCATAGTGAAACTGGCATAAGCTAGTGGTAGTGGTCTCCACTTTTAGTCCATTCATTGTTAAATTCACATGCAACTAATGCCTGGCTGCTGTGTGTAAGTAGTTCACGTTACCTGGATGACTTTTGTCACATACAGTATATAAACATTGTGTGCGTGTATCGTCGAGTTGCTCAACAAAAAATTCATGAACTTGTTTCCTGTAAGCAGTCCCAGTATATCACTTGACTTTCTGTAATGTAACGATATATTACAAAGATAGAGGGGTAGCACTGGTTTGGAACAAACAAATAGAAAGTTTATGTGAAATAATTACTTTATTTGCAAAATTTTTGAGAGCACACCTTGAATACAAAAAATCTTAGCAAGAAAGACACCTGTAGGAAGATATTAAATATAAATTTTATGAAATCTTGCATCGGCACCTGAATAGTTAACAGTTGTCCCAGCTTGTACTAGTATTGCAAAATTGTGTACAAGGGTTTTTCTGAACCCAGAGTTGTTCTTTTCTTATGCTGCGCTGTAATACTTTTATAAACTATCAGACCAAGTCCATGTACCGGTCTACAAAACATTGTGTAGATGGTCATAATGCAACACGATTTCCACCGAGGATTCCTGCAGCATATAATTACATACATATATATATATATATTTATGTGTAAAACTATGATAAACATTGCGATGAAAAAGCACAAAATACAAATGAAATGCGCACTAAGTATTGTAACTTTCGGTTCTTATGTAGTATGTGCAACACTTGACAGACAGCACATAGCACTTACTTTTCCAGATGGATAATGCACTTAGAGAATAATCTCATTTGATGTTCTTTATAGATCACAAAACCTGAAATCAGTCCCATCGACACGTACGTCGAAACTATTTGCATTAAGTTACATAGGATGCTATTGCATTAAATTAATTACATTTTATACTATTTATAATCCATATCCTTATAACAGTATTATACTTGTGTCTTGACCAATTGTCTCCAAGGATCTGTTACCATACTACAATACATTACGCCAATGCCTGGGATGCCTTACAAAGACACTCCTGATGAACCCAATATTTGTAAGAAGCTATTATAAGTAAAGTCCAGTTGACGCTGTGAAGATGATTATACTGTTAAGCGTACATATGAGAACTCTGCTTTTAAAAACAATTGAGCAAGTAAACATTGTCTCTCCGTCTCACTAGTAACAACTTATTGTGGAACTTAATATACATGTTTCCAACAGTTCCCGATGATCTGTGCAACACAGTTTTTCCAGCTCTACTTTGAACAAAGGCACAAGATGAGCCTCATTTATATTAGCCGAGAAGTATAGTCTGTCTCATTTATAATGACTCATTACAATACATTTCTCCATTATACAATAGGAGAAAGCAAGGGTTTTTAGAGTTGCTGTACATTCTTTGGAATAATTAAAGCACACCATTGGCTTATACTTTTTTGCCTTATGTTCATGGTAAATATATACAGTGCTCCTATGGTTACAATGATTAAATATCTGGCACAATTTCATGAAACAAAATCCAAAGGCTTAATATATATACTTGGAATATACAATCTTTAACCTTATAACAAATATAGCAACATTATAAAAGTTTTTGTTTTTGCAATTTCCAACAAAATATACTTTTACTTGGTCCTGTTTCAGTATAATATAACAGCATTATTTTAATATAACTTTTAAAAAATCCTAAATAATATTTATCATGCAGTCTCGTGTCCATTTAACAAAGGTTCTTTATCATGCATTCTGTGACCTACAAATAAAAATCAGAAACAATTAGTTCAAAGGCATATTTAAAATAAGAGGTCTGCGGGTGCAGACAGATGCCCATCATATGATGTAGTTTCTGTAGTTGTAAAGCCATCTTTATATGTATA
>JAOXYB010052612.1:0-26095 GCA_028565635.1 Phoronis ovalis
GTCAAGTATCAATATATTAAATACTTATATATAATTAGTCCTTTCAGGGGTCCTTCCTCAGCCTGTACACAGGCTAATTTACGACTATATGCAAAGAAAACAGTCAAGATTTATTGGGACAAAGCAGACAATACAGACATTCACATTCACCAAAGAAGTGCTGTGTTTACTGTTTATTGATTTTTGCAGACAAAATCACCGGACAAGTTCCTTTCAGACAAGACACATTAGTTTGCCTATACTTATAGAAAAGACCGAGAACTTAATCTCCTGTCAGAATAGCATTGTTTATCAACATACTTATAGAATTGCTCTATATTGCTCAGGTATATAATTTTGACAGTTACAAAATTTCAAGATGTTTAGTACGTTTAAGGTAGCGAATGTTGTTCAGTACTTTCTGTTCATTTTAGCTACAAAACAAAAGTATATGTTTTTTGAAAGTAACTCAACTTTCCTATTAACTGTAATTTATGTTTCTCTTAGCAGGCCATGTGACCTGCACAGTTGCCATTTTGGGTTAAACATTAAATTTTTGAAGTGTTAAATACGAAAGAAAGTGTCATAAATACCTTCTACTATATCCTTACAAGCAGTGTCTCAGATTTTTAAAATGCCATTTAGTTAAAAAAAATATGAATTTTCAAAGTTTTGTCATCTCAGTTTTGCTGATTTTTTTCTGATGCTAACTGTTAAAATTCATAGAGACACGGTAGCTGTACATGTAAAAAATATCTGCTAAGTTTCAACAATGTATGTTTAGTGGTTTTTGACATATTCTTTTGAATTTTACATTTCAAAATCTTTAAAAAATAGTAACGTACAAGTTACATGATTTAATCAGAGTAAGTTCGTTCGATTAGCTAAAAGTTAACGTAATATAAAGAGCAATGTTTGAATACATCATTGTGCCGAACAATATTCGCTACCTTAATTACAAACATCGTATACATCTAAGGATGCAGGCTTATATAACCACTAAGTTGGCACTCGAAGTTATAGATTTTTTCATCCATATAAGTGTAAAAGGGCCCAAAGCCATATAAGTGTAAAGGGTTCCAAGGGATTAGGGCGTCATATGTCATTCATACGTTGTAAGATGGTACTTTCTTTAAAATGTAAAATATTTATTATAATTGCAACATAAAGAACTTTACATAAAGTCCTTATCAATTAGAAAAGGTAAATAAAGTTTTAACAATAAGTAATTACTGGTTTTTGTTATCCCTACTCAAACACACATTTTATTTCGTCAAAACTCATGTTATGTTTTTCCATGTAGAAATTATAAAAATTAACAGGAGGATGGATGTAATGTTAAAATGAGATTTCAGAACTCAGAATGATTAATACTGCTTTGAACTCTTAAACTTTCAAGTATATTGACATCTGGCAATTAAACAATAACACGAGTACAAAAAAATGAGGCCCAAAAACCCAGTTGTTTCCGAAGAATGAAAATGGCTGCGTGGCTCACTAAAAGTCGAAAAATTGGCAAAAATTCTTATTATACGTACTTTCAATATTCTTTTTATCCTGTTGTTATTCTCTGTTACGTGTTTTGCTGATTTTATTGAAAAACTCGCGAGATGCCAGAATACAGAATAATTTAGTTTAATCTCAGGGGAACAGGTGAATGTGCCAGGTACTTATTTCATCTAGTATAGCTGGTCAGAGTTTTGTTGATGAACGTGTTGAGAGAAAAATGGCAAGAACTAAAACCAAGTAAGATCTTTGAAAAAAGCAATGCAGAACTGAGCGAAATAGTTAGGAGAAATTCTGAATTTTGCTTTCAAGTTATTTTCCATCATACTGTTACATACACATGTGAGAATTTACAATGCGACATAATGTTATTAGGGGGCGGTTGAGGAAATTTAGCTTGGGGATTCGATTTTTATGAAATTACGGTATTTTTGCTACTTTGTAAAGTTTTCTGCTATCTGATTTTTACTATTTTGAAATAGTAAAAATCAAATGGCAAAAATTTAAAAAAAATTAAAACTAGCTTTTATTTATCTTTGGAATCCCTTAAACGTCCCATAAACCGCCACTGGTTATCGTTAGAAAACTAATAAACCCCATGATTTTGGTAAAAATGTAATATTCAAGACTATTTTGAAGTCACATTATAAGAATCGAAAGGTTACACAAAGTAACGGTGTTCTACTCTTGCATAATCTCTTTTCAGCAACTCTCTGGGGAAAATTAATTGTCTCAACTCAACATAGACAGCAAACCTCTGTGTCAAAGTGGTGCAATTGAACGACACTTGGCAAGGAAATTTGATAAGAAAATATTAAAGGCTTACAAATAAATATACTATGGTAGCAATATAAAAATATTTCTAATGTTACTATACATCACAGAAAGATTTCGCTTTGATTTTGCAGGTTTCATGGGTAACAGCGAAGCGGATACTGTTTATGTCGATATGTTGTCGGGATGTGGGGATGATTTTGTTGAACCAATGATTCCCATATTTTTCGAAAAAGACGAAGCAAAAAAGGTATTAACACAGATGATATTTAGATGACAGTGTGCATTGTATAATTGTATATGGTAATGGTATAATAGGAAGTATTTTATATGCATATTTCATGATTTGTCTGCAAGGCTTATATTAATTATTATTATTATCATGTAAAACAATTACAATTGATTACATTATCTGTACTGTGCTGTCAGGTGCTATATCATATATGTAGGTGTAGTAAAATATATTTTTCAGTGTACATAGCGTAATAAGGTTGCTACGCATGTTTGTGAACTACCTATATATGTTACGTTCAATCCTAACATAACGTTTTGAATATGTCGACTCATATACATCAACTATAGAGGATCAAACTCGTGATCTGATTAATACCCCCAAAAAAGCATCAGTTCGAATATACTTTGTACTTCGCTGTAAGACTGATTTTAAATAAATAATAAGGGAAATATTGAAACTTTTATTTAGGCTGAATTGAAAAAAAAGTATGAAGAATCATTCCCTGATCAGATGAAAAAGCTTGAAAGATTTCTTTGTGCTAATAAGGAGGGTGATGGTTGGTTTGTTGGAGAATCGGTAAGTAGGATTTTTTACGCTGTTTATTGATCAATGAGTAAATGATTTATATTATTCATTACACTTCACTATCTTTCTCTGTTATACGTGTATACGGTATATATGTAATGACCACGTTTTTTGTGTGTTTGTCATGTCGTCTTGCACTTTCGTTCTTTTTAATAATTATAGGAAACCTGTTTATTTTTAGGTAACGCTCGCTGATGTCCGTCTTTACGGCTGTTTTAACTTTGTAACAATTATGTTTCCAAATGCTTTGGACGACTGTCCAAAGCTCAAAGCACTTAGCAAACGATTTGAAGAACTACCCAAAATTAAAGCATACATTGCAAAGAGACCCAAAACGGAGATGTAATGAGACAAAGATGAACATAAATCAACGCCACAAAGTTGTAGAAATGTAGAATTAAGCTTGGAATTTTTTTAATAAACAAATGTGTAGAAAATGAAAGCGTGCCTGTCTGATATAGTTTTTCTGTGATTGTCATTTGTAGTCTTTACACATATAAAAGAAAATAAATTGAAATTACGCACGGACGTTTTTTTTGTACCACATACATTTTCAAAACATAGTGTTATGTAAACTTTTCAAAAAAACCTGTTGTAAGTATTATTTTAAGAAAAAACATACAAATTAATGTATTAAAGTGACAAATTTAAAATATTTTTAATGAGTAAATTTAGAAGTAAATTTGACTTGGGTTGGCTTGCACCACCGAATTGTTCGGAATGTGAGAATAAAGGGTTCGTGTCATGAAAATTGAAGTGCACAATGACAGAATTGTGTGTGTGCGGCAGATTGGGGTTAGTGCTCGAGGAATAGGCGTTGGAAGTACATGGGATAAGACAAACGAGAACAAGCCTAGATTTTGCTGCCATCCAGATTCTGCTTCGACTTTACCTCCACAAGTAGTTCTAGTAGTCTATTAATGAGCATTTTATCTCTTGTTCTTTAGTTGCTCTGCCCGTGGTGATCAATCACTTTACTTCGAAGTGTGTGGAATTTTGCTCAAAATAACAGAAAGTTTCAACCAAGTTAACACAACATTTTTGAAGGTTATACGTATACAGTAACATTTTTAAGTAATGTTTTTACAATGTTATAAAACATGATCAAAATGTTGTCGTAATGTTAAAACTATACATTTCAATATTAAACATAAACGCATTTAACTTCATTATAACATTAGCTCAACACGTTATGATAACTTGCTTATAAATCATTGTAATATTATTATAATATCATGAAAACCATGCATTTTAATATTATTAAACCATTATAAAATATATAACTACTACATTTTACTGAATGTTCTTATGAAATCATTTTGATAGTTTTGTGCTAGTTAGCAAAATAGTTTTTTTATATTAAAAAATGAAATGATTCTTTTGTGTAACGGAAGCCTGCAATTCCTGTGTACGATTTCAACCTATTGCCACCAGGTGGTTTGCAATCAACTACTGCCAAACCGTTTATTGACCAGTGGAGGCTGGAGACATAATTACATGTTTTGTGACTGAACAAAAAGTTCATTGAAACGTCAGGAAACATATCATAAAAAACTTTACTGCCAACAAAGTGAACGGAAGATTAATTGTGTTATTACACCGCATAAAACAATTGCCCTGTGGACTATCCGTTTCATAATGCTACATTAAAAATAAAATGTTCCTTATATATAACAAACACGATTTTAGGTGAAAAACAGAGTTCAGGGGGAACTAGACAGTTTGAACTTGAATAATGTTTTTCATAAATAAAATAGATTGTTAGCGAGAAAAAATTATCGATTTCACTACATGGAGATTCTGTATATGTTTTGTGCTAATGAATCGAATCGGGTTTTTTTAGCACCTTTAGGTAAGCACACTAACGGATTTATTTCAGTATTATTCCTGTTTGCAGTGAAGTGCGCCCATGCGGTTTAGTGCTTTTTCGTTTGTGACAGGGCATGTTATATAATGAGAGCATTAGTTATGTAGCGAACAGTATTACCGCCTTAGTTTAAACCGCAGCGGGAATCTTTGTAAAAATTTGACCAACATCATTGTCACAGCATCATAAAATGTTCGCATGCTAAAATTTGAATGTTTTTGCTGCGGTTCAAGCTAATGCGATAATACCTTTGCTGCATAACTATCTATTGTGTTCATTGTGAAATGCGACGTCACAAACGGAATACCATTATACAACAAGGTCGATTTTGATCCGCATAAGGAAAAAAGAAAATATTCCTTTTTCTTATTTGACCAGAAACTGGGACTCGGAAAGCTCGAAAAATGTTCGTTTTCTTTCCTAAAACCATCACTCGAATAAGGAAAAAGGAGACAGTTCCTTTTTCTATATTGACTAAGGAAAAAAAAATATCTTTTTCCTTAATTGACATCCCCCCGATTCAGTTTGTGCCCAAGAACATGCGCAGTAAGTTTGTTTTTTTTATCTTGGTCCTTCCTTCCATTGATAAGATCTAGAACATTGACTGATTGTAAATGTCCTCGCTGGCGTTGGTAAGTTTTATGCAAAGGATTCCTTAGGCAAAATGTCTCTTTCTTTTTATCA
Source organism: Phoronis ovalis (assembly GCA_028565635.1). Taxonomy (NCBI): domain Eukaryota; kingdom Metazoa; phylum Phoronida; family Phoronidae; genus Phoronis; species Phoronis ovalis. The sequence continues at coordinate 5,631 of JAOXYB010052612.1, forward strand.
AATTTTGTTGGCGTTTGTTTGCAAGAGTATCATTTTATATATAAAAATATAATAATAAATATTATATCTATCCGTTCAAACAGGGTTTTGTCTGAAAATTACTGTGAGGTATGTTCAATGTATGAAAAAAAAACCTTGGGATCGGTGCAAATGAGTACACAAGTTTTCATCTTTATCTTTATCACTCTTTTACCAGGATGGCAGTCATTTATCCAACTGCTCTGGACAGTTATCCAAAGCACATAGTAAACGATTTGCAGAACAACCCAAAATTGCAGCTTACATTGCAAAGAGACCCAAAACGACGATGTAATTAAACAAAGACGAACCTAAATCAAAGCTGTAGCTGAATGTAGAATTAAGCTTTAAAGCCCTTCTAATAAACAAACACATAAAACATGGAAACTGAAAGTGTGCCTATCTCATATATTTTTTCTTTGATTGTCAGTTGAATTCTTTACACATATAAAATAAAATAAATTAAAATTCCTACGTAAAAAAATTAATTTTAAATATATACATTTCAAAGATTTTCTACCAGGTTGAACAGTTATGATATATTCATAGTTAACTGTTATAATTTAAAAAAAATACAGTTCCGTATAAATACTTTGCATGATAGTATTATCCTATCAAACCAATAACTAAATATGCCGGCATTCTGGAAATTAAAAATAATAATATTTACAATTATATTTTGTTAAATGCATTAAATTTTACTGGTATTTTTCAAGAAAATAAAGTTAGCAAATTCCACTACAACTTCCTTTCACTTTTATATTTCTTCTACTATAATAAGATCCGCTAATTTACCTGCAAATAGAATACACATATTGCTACATCATCCAAAATACTGATACGAGGTCAGCCTGTCCCTTTCTTGTTAGACTTCTAACCTACAGTAAAAAGCAACCTTTTATCAAAAAAGCATGATTGTAGGTGAGCAACAAAAGTCAGGAAATAGATCGTTTGTGGCGACTAAATGATTCTGCGCATTTCATATGCAATTAAAGGAATTGACTTGCTGTTTTACTGTAGCAGATTCGTCTCATATTTATTATTATCAATATTAATGGCCTGCACGCAGCACGGGTTTGTAAAATTTACAGTGAAATTAATTTTTCCCAATTGATCCATTTCAATACTAAGAAATCTTTTTATAATATCGATCCTGGGGTTTTGATTAAATTTTATTATCTAGACACAAATCAAGATAATGATATGTCTAAAGACAACTGATGATTTGTCATACTGCCATGATTCAAGAATGTTTTGCTGCGGCTGATTGCAAACAGACGAAAATAGGAGGGAAATACACATTTTTTTCTCCTCTTGGTTGTGTTGATTAGTTTTAGTTGAAAGTGATCATGATTTGGTCCAAAATGAGACAAGAAATGATTCTGGTACATGGGGGAAGCTTTCAATTTCCTGTGTCCCGTATTAATGTTCACAAATTGCCTCCAGTCTTCAATCACACAACTGCAGCAAGAAAATTCATTGGGCATACCAGCACAAAAAATCTAATATACGCTTTGGATTTAATTATCCTGATTCTGTAAAAGATGAATATTTTTAAGGTAAAATAATATAATCAAGTGAAACGCTATGGATTCCTCCATTCGCTCAGTATCACAAAAAAGTAAATCAAATAAGAGACAAAATATTTCGCTTTTTTGGACTTAGCTTTTGGAAAATGATTTTTTCAAACTTGCACAATTGTTAGCTTAGTTATATCAGCTGCAAAATATTTCCTGTCAATGAACAATCATTATTTTTCAAGCCAATTTTTGTTTTTTAACAAATGATAACTTATAGTACAAATATTTAGCAAACATTTTAACTTAGAAAAACGTCACTGAATGCATTTCGAATATGACATCACTAATTCAACAAATACTTGAATGTCAAAAACTATTTTAAAAGTGCAAATCATGGGATTTAAAATTCCAAATATTGAAGTTCCTAACTGGCTACATGCAAAACGACCTGGATTATCACTGTTGGATGAAGAAGATAGAGGAAAGAGTTGCCTGGAAAAATTAAAAACAGACCTACAACAAAAAATACGACCGGGAAAAAGTGGAGAAACGTATTTTACTGACCTGTTGCTGCTTACAAGCGCTATGGTATTAGGTTTTGGAGTTGTTTCCACATTTTGTAGCTATCTAAGAAACGTAGGTGAGGGTTCAGTATTTTGGACACAGGTACCTAATTTTGAATTTTTATATTTATAACATAGATTTTGTGTTGTACCACATGCAGTTTCTTCTTCTGATTGACAAGCTGAAGCTAACATAGCAGCAAGTAACTGAAACTCAATGGTACTGTATAGTTGTTTCCTTTTTCTTCTATTTCCTTAATAAATAAGGAAAAGGAAACCAGTCTTGATTCAAGTTTAGTGCTCACGCTCCAGTGAATAAAAAAACTAACCAGGGGCTTATTCATTGCTTGAGCCAGTGGTAACAAGACATTGCAGCATGGTGAGACACAAAGTATGCATCTTACCTGATCCTTCTCGTGATTCCAATTCCGCCATAATTGCTTATAAATTCGAAAAGAATTGCTTCTCCACTGATTTTGATATGAAAAATGCGAATCGGTCCTCATTTCACCCTATATACTAATTAGTCACATTCAATTCCAAAAAGAATATATCGTCATTGTCTCAATAGGACATCCATACCCCAAAAAGCTTATTCAACAATACTAAAATAATCCAGGGCCGTAAGACACTTTTTCAAAAGGAAGGTGCGTGTGTAGTGTTTCTAGAATAAAACGTGCGCCATAGGCAGCGCACTCACTATAAAGCGGCGTTGAGGGAGGGTCCGGGAGGGATGTTCCCTCTCCCATAATCGGCGTGGCGTTTGGGGCCACTTAAGGATCCTTAAAATCTTTTTTAATATAAGTGTTATTTCCTGCATTCTGGTACATTTTGAGCATAAAATCATCTTTCAAAATTGACTGTAAAATAATAATTAAAACAATGTTTTAAAAACTATATTGTATAGTACAAAAAATAATCAGTGTCGCATGCGATAATATAAACTCCAGTTTCAACGCCAGCAGTGCCACATATTCAAGATACGTGAAGCAGATTATGTTTACATGCCTCACGGAAAACGATCTTTTCTGTTTGTTTTGGAGGTTTAATTGAAAATAGTTGAGTTCATAACACGTTAACTTTGTTTCCCACTTTTAGTACGGTTTGTTTGTTAATTTCCTAATGTTTGTACAATTACATATGAATTAGACATGAAGAGACCGCATATGAGAACAATAATATGCTTTTTCAAAACCCGAGTTCATGTTCCAACGAAATAAATATACGATTCAGAAATTATCAAAGTATACGCGACGATTCTCTTTTCAAAAATGAAGTCTCAAAATGAATTTACAATTTCAAAAAATACGAGTGACGTATACATGACATTATTAATATAAAATACTTTTATTGTATTGAAATACGAGATTTTTTTTCAGGAAAAAAATAGTAAAAATGCCTGCTATCGGAATTTTATTTTGTTACGTAGAAACTGACGGAAATATGAGACACAATTATTTATATGCAAATTAGTTGTTACTCAGAAAGATTAAAACAGGAAATTGTTTATTAAATTATTGATACAAAATACTCTTATTGCAATAAAATACGAGATTTTTTGAGGAGAAAATAGTAAAAATACTCGCTATATGGATACGTATTTCGTAAATGTAGAAACTGTACGGAAATGCGTGACATGTTTGCAAAGATGTTACAATCTGTAGCATATACAATTGAATACACAGTCTAATATGCTGTTTTGTCTATTTTCACTGTACTAAGCATGCAACATCAGCTCAAGGTGTTATTGTATTATCTTATATATTATTACACATATGAGTAGAAAAAATCATTAAAATGCCTAAAAAAATGTTCTTCAAATACTCACTCACGTATAGTTGCGTTATATATGTAGTTGCGTTATATATGTAGTTGCGTTATATATGCTTTGAGGGCCCACATTTTGATACTTTGTAAAGATTTTGATACCGAGTAAAGATTTTAATTAAACGGTAAAGGTAGTGATCAATTAATAATTTTTAAAGCAAAAGTTAAAATTTTACCCCCAAAAGGAACTGAATTCAGTGTATAAAAATACATGCTAAATTCCAGTAAAATTATGTAGGATATATTCCGTTAAAATCTATATGTTCTTTTCGTAACATTCCTGCAAAATCACTTATGAATGGTTGCGTATGGACCATTGTAAATGTGCTATGCAGATAAATAGGGACGAGCAGGATATTTTTTAAAAATTAAGATACATTTTGTTTGTCTGATCTTTGTGAATTACACAGCCGATATAAAACAAACGGAAAAAACGGGCTCATCCGTACACAAGTATAAGGGAATGTTCCTGTCATCAGTTCCTCATTCCTTATTCTCATTTAATTCCATCTAAACAGGCTGGGTGATATTATTGTTATTAACTCAATAGGACATCTATCTTCCAAAGAGCGAAAAAAACTATAATATGTTAATTAAAATTATTTAACGAAACTAAAAATGTAGAAAACACTATGCATGTACATAATATATTTCTAAAACTGATACGTATAGAGTATATAAGAGGTTTTATTATTTTTTTTCCAGAGAAGACAATTCCAAATTATTGGACCAGTCAGTGTTGTTTTGGGAACCATTTTTGTGGCAATATGCTATCTTGCATCTAGAATGAGGGACTATCACATCCACATATCCAAGGAGGTCAGCAGGGATAGTTGTACCATGGAATCTGATCATTTGCATTCTACAATCGTATAAAACAACACAATTAAGACTTATATAGTGCTACAAATAGCCTTTCTAGGGAGGGCCAACATATATACACGTCTTATAAAGATTGAAAACTTATAGCCGGATCAACAAGGTGATGCTAGACAAACTATCTATGTCAATAATGCATAAGTTTATTATTAAAATCTCTAAGTCATAAATAAACTTATTAGAGGTAAATGACTTAAAATGTTACCTTGCCCGGTACAAAATACACATTATTTTCGTTTGTCGACTTACAAGTACCTCTAGGTGTTAATTTAGAAACTAGCAGTAAAACATAGAATTAAATGGAAGGGCGTTCTTTTATGATTCAGTAGCTTAATCTTCAAAAATGCACAACTCCGGTAACTTGCTACTTGCTATATTAGCCAGTCTAAACGATAAGACGTGTCTCTGTGGTATTTAAATGCTGTACTAATTCAAATAAAATACAATAGTATATTATGATAAAGTATTCTAAATCTAATCTGTATAGATATCAAAAGTAAATTCTGCTACCTATACTTAGTTAGTATTCTGAATGTAAGAACCAACTTAACTTGTTACACGAAGTTAATTATATATAGTATACTGCAAAAAAAAATTCTCCATTTTTTTAACAATCAAACACAATATTTTTAATTTTTACAACTTTATCCTAAGAAACATATAGTTAACAACACTAAAATATTCTCTGTAGTCCAAGTTGAATTTTTATACTTTCATGTAAGTGCGAGTTTGTGGAACAATCTGCATGCTGTACAACTCCGAAGAAAAGTCGCATGTAAAGTGTGCCACCCAGGAGTATATAATTTTATATGTCTCAAAAATGCTTACATTGTATAATAGTGCGTGGAGTAAATATATGGAAAACTAATTTATTCAAGCTACAGAACACCCATATCACGTGCATACGATAGTTTTCGGACTTAATAAGTAAATTCATGAGGTTAATGAGAGTTTGCCTCACCAGTAAAGTTTAATGGCAGTCATTTCATACAAAAGCTTAAATGGTATATTGCAACAAGAATAAAAACACTGTAAAAACGTTTTATTCGCAAGGACAAGGAAACGTGTTCTGCTCTTTAATTCCAATGCTTTTTTCATTATTACAGTTGAGTGAATCACCTAAAAATAAGCAGCATGTATATTTAGTCGGATGCTTTCTTGTCTGAGAATATGCAAGGTGTTTAATTCATACATTGGGCTACTTTTTTGAACGATATATTAAGTAAAAATGAAAAATCCGTTTAATATCAATTAATTTACAAGAAGTCATATCACAATTTTATGACAAATCCTTGGCATCACGGAAAATGATGAGTAATTACATATTTATAGGTATAACAGCGATAATAGTACCAGCAAGCTATTTATATACTTTTATGTAATTTTCGTGCTAAGCCTTTCTGAGCACTATGAGCTATTCGAGCGCCTACTTGTTGACTTCTGTAAGGAGCCATTATCTATGGCTCTCGAAAATCCCATTCTACGCGTCTGATACCTAGGTGACAAAACTAAATCTCCCTGAACTTGTTCTTCAAATGTTAATTGTTCTGAACGACTTTGCTTTCTCTGCTTAGCTTCCTTTAATTCATTGCCTAATTTTCTTCTTTCTAGTAGTGGCGTTAAATTGACTGCAGAAGGTACACTTGCTGGCTGTTCTTTGCTTGTCTTACGAGTTTCTTCAACTTTGCTGGCATAATCCTCGTCGTTGTTATTTCCTATATTTATATTTTGAAAAAGACTTAACAAAGCAGACGTCGAACCCCTTCGGTTATTTTTTTTCTTTATGAGCTTTGTGAAGTAAGGCTGAAGGAACACTTCTTGAAAAATATCTGAAACATGTCTATTGTCTTTAGCAGAGGTTTCGAGATGCCCATTACCCCAGTCTATAGACGCCATTGACGCGTTTTCCTGCAGCACTTTTCTCTTACCAACTAAAGCTAAATCCGATTTGTTTCCAACAAATACAATAGGTGCTAGTTTGTTCTCATGTCTTTCTTCCAAAATCTGTTTCCGCAATTCTTTAGCTTCTTCAAAACTTTCTTCGTTGTCGATTGAGTAAACTAGTACAAAGGCATCTCCAGTTGACATAGCCAAACGTCTCATTGCTGGAAATGGATAACTCCCAGTCGTATCTAATATATCTAAAGTAAACTTGATATCATTTCTTTCATAAAAGCCTCGATACATATCCTCAATAGTAGGGTGGTGTTCTCTGGTAAAAGTCCCTTTTAAAAATCTTGATATTAGACACGTTTTCCCAACTCCGGCAGCACCAAAAAATACAATTTTAAATGTATCACGAAGTTTCGTTGGTTGAAGGAAATGGCGCACGTGTACCGATTCCACCATACCATACTTGCGTAAACGAGGTGTAAACATTTTCCCAACTGTTCCTGTTTCAACGATCCTTCTAGCTATCGGCTGCTAGCTATTGTTGCTACAATTAGTACATTAATTTTATTTATATAAGCTTGTATGAGCTATAATAATTCGTCTTTTAACTCGACAAGTCCTTGCACTTTTATAATAAATATCCTTGTCAAAGGTACCGTTTAGTATATACACACGACAATGACACGTAATATACGAACGACTTGGTTGTTTCACCTGCTATTGAGTAACACTGGAAGGTCCCAACTTATCTAGACCCGCATCTGGCTGTTAAATGACTTGTCAAAAAATGCTATCGCAGTATATAATATATCCCAGTCAAATGAACGGTGCTTCTGGCATTTTTTCAATTCTTGTGGAATCACTGTCACAGATAAAGCATGAAGTATTTGTTATTATATAATTGCAGCATAGTACCAAAGTCAAAGCCACGAGTAGGGAAATGATTACTTTTGTACCCAGCCTACATACGTGTACATTTAGCCAAAAGGCGACAAGTTATTTTCAGCTAGCCTAGTACTTGGCAATAATCAGGAACAGTTTTAATGGAGCCAGCCAGTAAAAAGAGTCGTAATTGCGGCTTTTGTGAACATGTTAAATTCACCAATGTGATAAATGTTCTGTATCCAAGGGTAATAGGTCTAACAAATAAAGAATTAAAGTTTAATTTTTATTTTGTCTCTTCAGTTTTCTACTGACACATGTTAATAGCTTTTTTCGCGGTTTCATATATAGCGTCGAGGTAGCGTTGGGGTAACGTCACGAAACGAAAAAGTATTTCCCGGTATATAAAAGTTTCTGGTGAAAAGCAACGCAATGTACTGTTTCCCGCGCTATACGCAATACTGATAAAATCATGTGCAATGGGCCTAGAATGTATTAAGAAAGTTAATAAAATGATGCTTATATTTCAATAGAGTATTTGCATGCATTTAGTGGAACCACCAGTCTCAGACCCAAACGATCCCGTATTCTGTGAATGAACAATGACGTAGTTCTGCGTGCACTCACGCGATTCATTCACAAAACGGCGCATCCTTCGCATGCTGAGCCAAAAACGAAAACAATCTTATGTTCTCTGATATAAGAAATACCCTCCCTTTTGTATATAAACAACTATTTATTAATACTTTTTATTTTGTTATATTTTCACCGGTTAAAGCTAAATTTCTAAAGTCAGATTTAAAAAAAAACAAGTTTGGTGTGTAACTAAAGGATGCCGGTATTGAAAGGGTTTGACTGTAGCGCCCTCAACTGCGAACGTACGTATGCGATACCATACAATTATAAAATGCAAAAAAAAAATGATAAAAAGGGATGTCATACATCAAGTATCAAGTTCCTAGCTGTAACCGTCTTCGAGATATAGCTTGCTGAAAATTGGAAGAAAAAGCAAAAGAAGAAGAAGAAAGAAATCATACAAAACCAATAGGCTTGCTCTCTTATAGGAGCAACCCTAATTATTATAAAAGTATCACAGTTACATATGTCAACTGATTACAGTTTAATGTTTTTAATCAAAATCAACAAATTAATGTTTATACACAATGACACAAATAAATAACTACACCAACATTTCACATTTGTACTATTTACAAGTCCAAGACAACTGCTCCCCAACTGAGAACTATGTGCATGATTAGCGAGTATTATAAAATTCATAGTAACCCTGTGCATCAATTTCATTAAAAATGTTTGAAAAAGCACAATCACAAAAACACAAAACTGTCAAATATCCCTATAAATACATTTTGTGTTCAAAGCATAATAGCAACTAACATTTTGAATCAATGGCATTTCATTTCAAACATTAGCAGTTACCCTTAGGAAGGCTACAAGATTTAACGACACACAGAATAAGAGTGACTTATGTTACAACGCATGGTTACGGTAACACATACCATATAGCAGATAGTATGTTCTAGTAAGAAAACAATTTTTAAGAGCATTATTATATTATTATAACATATTTTAATCAAGCTGATTTTCAATTTCAAACCATAACTTATGTATAAACACAAACTTTGAGCAATAAAGAGCATTTATTTTCTGTATAATTTTGTTTGCTTAATTGCTCAATTTGGCACATATTAAACAAAACATTTTTTTGCCTCTTTCCCACCACTCAAAACTTGAAAATCATGACATTATTAAATTAGGGACAGAATATGACAAAGAATGGATATGTGTGAAATATGGTATGTTCTACATGACTTGTGTGAAATATAGTAATCTATTAACAGAGAATATTACATAATATATAAACTATATACAAATAGGCCTACTTGAAATTCATATATTAAGCAAGTAACTATTTTATAGTTTTTGTTAAGTTTTGTGCTCGGTTTTTTTAAAGTTGTGAAATGAGTGTGAAATACATGGATATACATGGAAATACATGGATATACATGGAAATACATGGATACATGGATATACACCGTATACAGGTACAACCACATTCTAGATTCGTTTTACGAAATATTTGCATTGGTATTCCATAAATTTTTACATTTTACCAATTAACAGATACGCTAAACTGATAAAGCGGTTACTGTGTTTACTTTAGCTAGCTGCATGAAACTATTTTATAAGTAAATGCCATGTATATTATTTGTACCAGTTGAATTTGGGAGTGAGTAAATACTGGTAAACATAATATGCATTATTTGGACAGAGAATAATTTTATAGAAGTATGACATTTACTGTTAGAATGCGCAGAGTTTAATGGGTTAATACCCAGGATAGCGATGTAAATCAAGCTTGGTTGAAAGATAACATTTAATATAAGCGGAATCATATATTCCCAAATCTTCTGGTTTTATATTTCCGATGTTAGAAGTTGCATTTCGTCTACAACATATCCCACCACAAAGAAGTTTACCAGTATCTTTTTCACATGATCTAGAAATAGAAAGGTAGAAAAGATGGAAGAGCAGCAGAAAGGAATGAAGAAAAGGGAAATGGAACAGAAATAATTCAGATGAAAGAGAAATCAGGACTTTTCCACATTAAATATAATATTTGGGATATATTGCACTGACAAAGATTTCGGAAAGGAAGTGCATTAAAAAAATATAATAGTGGTTGCAAGATGACAGAGAAAGATACTTTAGAGTTTACTAACATAACAGCTATAAATACTTAATTTATATAGAAAGATATGAAAGTGCAAAAAATGGAATAATTTTTGGTAACTGTGTTTGCAAGAAAAATGCTGTCCTTTGATATCTTCAACTCTGTTCAATGATACTTAAGACATCATCAGACCCTATAAGTCTCTGAAAAAATCCTCAAAGTTTTTTTCAGGATTAGTCACCGACTCCATATGCCATGGCAATCTTGCAAATACAGACTCGCGTTTCCTCGATTTAGGGATTTCACCAAGGGTTAGTGATCTTTCTTTAACAATTCTTGGATCTATCATGCTTGGTGGATCTGCAGGAGTTCGATTTTCTTCATTGTCATTGGATGTCTTACTTACATTTTTATTAAGTCTTTTGGTTCTGATAGCAGCTGCTTCAAGGCTTTTGCGGATTCCCTACAAAAAATAAACAATAACTATTAAATGATCTATATCTGAAAAAAAAATTAAGCAATTTGATATGAATAAACAACTTTTCAATAATACATAAATCATAAATAGCTAAAAAGTGAAAATAAATAAGCTAAAGTAAGCCCATGCATACCAGCTTAAATACAGGGAAAATAAGGATGACATTTTAAAACTATTTTTGGATGTTTTCAATTATGTTTTGTTTTCTGTGTTTCAAATTATTTATACTTACTCTATCTGATAAAGTTTTCTGCTTTAATAAGCAGGTTGCACATTGCACTTATATCTATGCAAGACTATTTGAAAACATTTTAAAATGTTTTTTTTTTTATTGGCCAACCTGAAAATTACTAACTTAAGTTTCTAGCATATTTACTAATTTACATATTAAGCTGTACCACCATAGATTATGGAGGACAGCTAGATTCGTTCGGGACAAGTTATTCACACTTTACACCTTCAGTCCAATTTAATGAAAAAATAGACTTGTTTAATAAAAGTATACATTATTTTTAAGAAAGGTTTTAACTTAAGGATTTTGAAAAATTACTTTACTTAGCTGTCACATGATTATGTAATCAGTAAGGAGGCCATTGTTTTTCAAATGTAAATTTCAATACAATATAAGTCCAACACCCCTGTAGGTACAAAGTTGAAACTTGGCCAAAATTAACTTCCAATAGAGATCTCCAAAACTGTCTCACATTTTTAAAATTTTGTGTCATTCAAAAGTTATGACTTTCCAAATTTCAACATCCAGAATGTTTTCACTTTTTTCTGACACTCATATTTTTTGAGGCACATAAATTAAGAACCAGGAACAATTAAAAAATCTGAGACACTTTATTAGAGCTCCTAGTTGGAAATTAATTTGGCCAACTTTTCAGGGTTAGTTGGACTTAGTTGGAAGTTTACATTTTGAAAAACATGAGTCTTTATCCAAAATGGCCCACTTACTGATTACACAATCAAGTAGTAAATAAGTAAAGTGATTTTTCTTAATATCCTTAAGTTTCCAAAAATGTATACTTTTTGTTAGTTTATTTTTTCATTAAACTACCCAAATTTGACTCAAAGTATAAAGTATGAATAGCTTGTCCTAAACCGGGCTAGTCATGTTAAGTGATATTGTTGAAAGTAAGAACCTTATGTGTAGTAGAGATTTAACACAGATTTACTAAAATAAAGAATAAACATAAAAAAGCTACTCGAGATTTGACACATCTATTAAAAATGCACAAGTCATAAAAATGTTAATGAAAAAAAAATAAATGTTTAGATGAAACTTGTCAGAATTATTCAAGCATTAATAAGAAAAATACCAGGCAAATAATAATGCAGAGCAGAAGAAAATAAATTTAAAAAATAAATACAAACTAAGATAAAATGTAACTTTAAGACAGAATATGAAGATAATTTATCAATAAAGTCACCTTTATCTCCGGAAACTCGCTGCATGCAAAAAATTGGTTATATCAATAAACAATTAATTATTACTAATTGTTCAAGAAAAAAAGATCAATTCATCTTTAACATCTTTGTTTTCAGAATAAAGCTTATTAGTATATTTTACACCTGCCTATAAACATTGTTTGCAGTGCAAAAGGTTTTTAAGTCAGTCTGTCAATTATATATATTTATAATTGATATTGTTTAAAGGTGGCAAATAATTTTTTAAAAAGAGCAGACAAATTTAAGCTTCTCTTTGTTATGAGTTGTGTCAAATCTTAAGGGATATCAAACAACAGCAGTTGGCCTTTGTTCAGTTTTACAACTTATATTTTTTAGGTCACTCAAAGGAGACTGAATCCAGTGAGAGATGGATAGCTTAGATTATTATCTAGCTTATAATGTTAATACAAAAATTTGTCTTCATTTCCATTGTTAAAATAAGGTATAATAGTTTAAAACTAATCAAAACCGGTTCAAACCAGCTACATTCAATGTCCTATACACATATTAGATTTAACAAGCTCAGCTTACCTAGCTAGATTTCCCTCGCCCCTTTCTTTCTCTCGAAGTGCTCGTATAACACGTTTGTCTTGAAGTTCAAGTGATGCAAATGTCCTAATAACCATGAGACGTACATATTCGCTAGAATCAAGCTCTAACATTTCTACTAAAGCACGGATGATTCGATCTGACTTCACCCCCAGTGTTCCCTGCAATGCAAATCCAACTACCATTCAAGATCTTTTACAAGTAAAAGTTCTTGTTAATATTCATTTCTACTTAACAGTGAAATTAAAATAGCTATAAGGAAATGATATTATTAGGTTACAACAGATTCAAGCATTACAGAAGATTTGTAATATTTTTTGTATTTGTCTTCATAAGTACAAATTTGTGAGGTTGGTATACTCACTGTTATTATAAGAACCACTTCCGCAATTGTACATGCAGACAACTAATGTTTTTCAGTCCACTGACCAATCAACTTTATGCTAACCAAGGACAAATATGATTGGCTAAAACCTTGAGACCTAAGACACCTTCATGCCAGGGATATTAATCATTTAATAGAGGCTAAATATACTTCAACCAGTTGTATGACTGTGGTATAAAATATATTCTTTTGATGAAAATAACAACGCACATTTAATTACAAAAAGTAATCAAAATTGCCTCTATGTACAAGACCATATATAGAAGTGTCAAGTTTTGTATTTAATTTTTTTCTTGCCTCAAAACTGATACAATTAATATAATATCCAGATCACGTATAGACACAATGAGCCATCATTGTGTTTCCAGTTAGGTGTTTGCACTAATTTGTGCAATTGAACTTGAAACTAAAAAATACATGAACGAAATAGAATTAAAAAACTGTTCATCACCAAGGCACTGCACAAGATTGGAGTGTCATCAGCACACAGCCAATCATATGTGAGGAAGAGTCATGCATGACCACAATCTAATTTTTTGACCTCCTGATAGTTCATGAATAATAGCCAACCAAACTGTGTTTATATATGAGTTGATGAAAGATGGAGAATTTTACAAAAAAGTATCAAGATTACATTTTTCTTCATCACTTGGTCATAGTAATAGGGGTTATTTCTTAAATGCATTTTAGCCAGAATAATTATATAGTGTACATTAATAAATGCCATGAATGAGGTCATTAATTTTTTGTGTCATAAGCCATTTTCAAAATCAATTGCCCGTACAATTGCAAAATTGATTCTAAGAACGAGGATAAAACAACAACATGCAGCTCACCAAAGAGATTATGGCATGTGCTCTATGGTCCTCATTAGGGTCTTCAAGTCGTCTACAAAATAAACAAAAGTATATATTTAGAAAAGACTTGATTCCATGAGACTATAATACAACAGCAAAGATTTCTCAAACCCCATCATGTGTACACGCCACAAAGCAAAACTATATACCAGTATTCAAGTAATAGCAACTAGGTAAACATGGTTTCAAATGAAAGATATGCGTTTATATTCTGATGTGTCATTAAAAACAGTTAACTTTTAGATCACTCCATTTTGCAAACAACATATACATCTATGCATCAAGAAAATGTGTTATTTTAAGTAATAAAAAAGTGATTTTTTAGTTATTAATAATTATTAAATTATAGAAATAAAAGATCATAAGTACAAAAAGAAAATGCAATAATGTACTTCAGCATTATATTAAAACACTCTCTGTTTCCACAGATCATATCCCTTTTTGACTAGGGACACTTACTTTTCAACTCTATCACAAGCCTTACTGAAGAGATTCAGTGCATTGATTGTTTTTGCAACTGCATGTCGGACATCCTGAAACAGTTGTAAAATGTTTAGTTATTAAAAAATTATTCACTGTGACAGTAACGTAAAAAAAATAATTGAGAACTTCTGAAAGTAAGAGGTTGGCACCTATTTGTGTCTAATTTTTTTTAAATATGTCCCATTTCCATATAATTATGTAAAACAACATCAGGTTGATCCATCATTTTACACATAAGATTATAACACTCAGATTATTAAAAAAAAATTACGTTAGTGTTTACAACAGATTATATAAATATTGTGAAGTCATTGAATACTTGTGTTATATAATTGTACACACAGCAAAGAATCAAATAATAATGCCTCTCATTTTTTTCCCATATTCTACAACCGCAATCATGTTATTTGTTTGCAAACAATTTACAAAACCTTGTTTGGATCATCCCATAACCGTCTCACTAATAAGTCAAACACTTTTTCTCCATTCTTTTCTGAGCAGACATAACGGGTACCTAAAACAAAAAAAATGTATTATAACTAACTTTTATTCTACTAGTAATTCATTACAAACAAAGGCAATAAAAATGGCCAAGTGGATACATGTAGCTATAACAGGATTGGCAAATGTATTACCATATGCCTCTCAACAAACAAACTTACACATTTATTTATTGTATGTTTTTCTCACATTGGTATTAACCTTGTTTATAAGATGAATTTCCAAAGACAAGAAATATTTTAACTCTTCTCGCAATTTTCCTATTGTAAATAAATGTGACTAATTTATTATGACAATAAATAACTTTTTTCTAAAAATATCATCACATTTTTCTGACAGCACTTCATTCAACAAGATAAAACCAACAAATAACCTAACTTACTTAGATAGCCATTAATTGACATGCTGTACAATTAATTGTATGGAATTGGGTAATTTTGACAAGATTTAAAAAAACTATCAAAATTAGAAATATGGTGAAATGGTAATAATTATATACCAATATGTGTCAGCAGCTTTGCAGCAGCTACTCTATACCTCCAAACTGGAGATCTCGACAGCTGGTTCAGCACAGCATCAATAACTGTGTCATCTTTATGATTGAGCTGTCTGACTAATATTTCTAAAGCCTACAAAAATAAAAATTTGAATAAATCACAATATGACACTGATGACATTTAAACTAGAAAGTCAGCATGAATTTCTAACTGTTTTTCATTTGGCAATCATTCCTCAACATTTTTTAACCTTTATTACTTGATTGCACAGACACATGTATTTCTGCTGTTAGTCTGCACACATACAGAGAGGCTGATCCTTTTTTGCATTCAATACAATGGTAAAGATCACTTCAATGCCATAACTAATACATGAAAAGATAACACTAATTTTAAAATGATCATATGTACCTGATACTTTGTATGCGTATCATCAGAGTCTTCAATAACTTGTCTCATTTTGTCTCTTGCACTCTTGTCAGGAACACATAGTTTACCAATACATATGGCTGCTTCAAAGGCTACCTGATCCAAGGGATCTGGATGACGACAAAAATGGCTAAGAAGTTTGATAAGCTCAGGAAATGATTCTAAACTCTGAAAAACAAAAAGATTCACTTCATTATTATTTTTTATTATTATACATAAGAGATAATATACATGTGATAAGAAATTAGAAGGCAGCTCAAAAAAATGTTAAGTTCATAACATCATAAAAATTTGAAAAAAGTACATCAAAAGCTTCTGATAAGAATTTACCCAGCACGGTTTTCATCTGTAAACATTTAACTGCTAACAATACTTTGTTTACAGCATTTACCTATTGCTAAGCCTAGTTGCACTGTTAGTGTGAGAGCTCAAGAACTATTTAATGCTTAGAAAACAATCCTTAAGACAACTTTTAAAATCTGCCAATTATCTGCCAGAAGTTTTGTATTTGTCTTGCAACTTAACTATTCATTGACAGCCAATATGAGGATATAATTAGTGAGTGACTGACTTACTTTATCTACATACTGAACATTTTTTCCATTAGATACATTCCGAATAAGATCTATCCGTATTTCTGTGTTTCCAAGAGTTAAATAATCTACTATACTTGATAAGACATCTTCTTCCCAGCAACCTACCATGAAAGAATTGTTAGTATCTTAAGTTTTTCAATCAAAGTTTAATCAAGATTTTATTACAGTTTTTACTGGTGCTAAGCTTTGTTAGCACAAATTATTTGTCTTTCTAAACATGATGTCACATTAAGCTGTTTCTTACATGCAATATAAAAATTAGTTAGCTATATTTATAGAAGATAGTCCCTTTCATTAACAACACTGCTTTCCAAGGGAGCCCTCTAATATAGAGGCTCTCAGGGTGGACACTGTTTATCCTCGGTCAATTTTTACACCCTTTGAGAAGATGGGGCTGCCGTTTAATGTGGTCAACAGAGCCATGAGGGACACACAGTAGCCTGAAAAAATCCATCCATTATGTTCTGTGTGTTCTCATGTAACTCATCTGGACTTTATAGTCTTAACCTTCAATTTAACAAGAGTGAAAAATAAGCTATTAAATTGACCAACCAGGGATCAGCTTTTCTATCACATTCAGCTGTGTGTAATTGACCTACTTCACAACATTTTTGTTTCAGCAGTCCACTGTTATTGCTTTTATGCATATTTCATGTAAGTTGCAATCTTATTTGGCATTGAGTGTAACTGTGATTTAGATATAAATAAGAAGAGTATTGTTCCTTTGTTTTTCAAGATTATAAACAAAAACAGGAGACGCTAGATGAGAAGGTACAGAACACCAACAGAACAATTTATATGTTTACAGCCAGGTTTTTACACTCTTTTATCATAACTCACCAAGTGTGGCTAATGTTTTTGTAACATTGTATCTAACTTGCTCATCTTCGTCTTGTTTTAGTCGTTCTTTTAAAGCAAAAATAACCATGGCGTCACCACTTTTTAATAGTCCCAAGTGCTGCAAGAAGCAACATAAAACGTGAAAATAAAATAATTACCTTAAGACACAAAAACTGTAAGCAGTATTATTTTTTTGAAATATATGTAACAAGGAAGTCATTAAAACAAGTTGTACTTAACCTACTCGGTGTTGTTTGAAAGCACGATTGTTTTAAAGATGTCAAAACATCAGTAAATCAAAGCAGACCAATGTGGTCACAGAGCGATGACAAAAAAAACAAATCTGCCATTGGTCTCTTTATCTTTACTGCTTATTAATGTTTTTAAAATGTTAATATTACAAAAATTATGTATTTTTCATGTTGCTGCTCATTTTATACCAAATGAATGTTCATCTATTTAAAATATGGTACCTCCTGAAGTATGCAAGTCATTATATTTTACAAGATATGAAACATACCATGGCAGCATCTTTTCGTTCATCCACATGTGGGGATATCAAAGAACTGTGCACAATATCCTGAAAATATATTAAATTAAGTAACATATCTAAATCAGTATTCATTCAGTACCTGAGTTCTGAGAGACTTAAATTTTGACAATTTAGAACAGACAATGAAAATTTTAAAAATGCCATACAATGCAAAGAATGTTTTCAAACTTCAAATGCTGGACTCACTGTACTAGCAAAAAAAATCCAGATACAGTTCACTGCAGACATCACAGAGTCGCTACCATCTTGTTAGATGCATAGAAATTATATGATACATGCAATGTTCCTTTTGCACTTGTACATGGTACAGTAACAACTGTAAGCATGCGTTCTAATGAATGCTAAAATATATTGTGACCAGTATTTGTCTGTATTAATTACACTTTTTTTTCCTGTTTGACATGGTTACATTATAATTTTTACTAAATTTCCCAACCACTTGATATTTATGTAGAAGCCATTCAAGTGACAGTTAATAGAACTTTTATCTCTACTAAATGGATTTATTACATGTATATTAGGGTTTGAAAATTATATTACAGAATTTTACAAAAACTAATTACTACTTTTTGGCTCCCAAAGTTCCAGTCATCATCAAGTGGACACTAATTCTAATAAAAACATAGTATTTTACTTTAAGGTCTCGAAAACATGAGAAGTGCATAAACTTTAACCTATGAAGAGATAGATATAAGAAAAAAATAATATTATATAAATCAGTTAATATAAAAAAAGTTCAAGTTAATACTCTGAACTTATATAAATTAATTATTAATATGTTAATATAGTTTGAATTTGATTATAAGAATAATGAGATCTGATAAAAAGCCATTTGTAAGGACAAATATAATAAAATACATAACAACCTCTACACAAAAACTTTAAACTTTGTGGAAATGAGCTTTAAATAATTATATATTTACAAGAAAACAGGATCACTGTTAATTTTTTTAGTGTTCAAAGGTAATGAATTTTTAAAACTTAAGGGTTACAGGTAGATCAAAGTCAACAAAATTGTGACCTTTTAACTTTTGAAAATTCACAACATTTAAAAAAAGTATATTTAAACAGGATTTAGTGCAAAGTTTAAATTTTGTAGTTTTTTGTAGTTATTGACTTATATTTTTTTGAGAAAACATAATTTTTCCCAAAATGCCTTCTTATCAGATTGTAAGAACTATTTTAAACCGTTTGTGAACTTGTCCAAAAATGAAAAATCTTTATTATTGTCTATTTCTTTATTAAGTAGAGATTGAAGTATATACATTATAGTCAAGTAACGTTATAGTCAAGTAACAGTGTCACAATTTCATTTCAAGTCCTTAATTGCATAAACTAATTGATGTGTATATTTTAAACAGCTCACCTTTACTCTTTCCCATTTCACACCTGTATGTTGTAAAGCACTGGACTTTGGTTTCATTTTTGCCCAATTGCTAGTCGGACCTAAAAATCATGAAAGCATAATTATATCATACAAATGCAACCTCTGAAAATGGATACATATAAATCTTAAATACAAAGTTCATAACTGCTTTGGTATGACTTCAGTATGACTTATGATTGTATGGTATAGTTACTAAATTCTGTATCACTTGATACTGTATTTTGTGGCAGACATTAAAATATAACAAATTTTACACTGAATACTTTTTTTCACGTTTTCTTGTAGGTCTTTGCAAAATTCTGAAAGTTAGTGATTTTCTATGCCAAGAAGTAATAGTTAATACATACTTTCCCAATCATTAGTTGAAGAAGCCTTTTTAGTAACAAATGGTCCTAAAAAAGCAGCAAGGCATAGAAAAATGTGAAATAAAGCATATAGCTAAGGAAAAAGCTAGCAATTACAGAATAAGCATTTCATTAATAATAATATACAATTTTAAATTCTATCATCCAAGATTTCCTTTATCATACAATTTATCAAATTTTCAATTTTCACCAGTTTCAAGCAAAGTGTGGACTAAAAATCTGACCAAAAATGATCAAGTTAAAATTAAGAAAGAATCTATGATATTACTTCGACATATGTTCTTGATAATCATGGATTTTTACTAGTTTAACAGCCACCTGGTCCAGTTATCATGTATAGCAGGTAAGTTGACAATTTCATAATAATAAGCTATTAAGTGTTTTCTACCTGGTCCTATGTCATGTTCATCTTGCGGTGCACTCAAGCGGTCTGCAGTGTTAGAAAAATTAAACAAATCACTAATTATTAATAGTTGTTAACAGGGTAACTAAGGAGAGCAAATTAAGGCTTTTCAGTATTAAATATGCAACTAAGGTATCTGATGGAATAACATCAGTGGGGCATTTGTATTACATCTGAATGTGTTAATAAGCATTCTTCGTGTGTACAAACACGGGGGGGCAGGCAATATGAAAGTGGGTACGCATGTTCCAACAAAATTTTGCGTGAAAGGGTATTTTTTCGAACCGCCTGCGCGTTACATGCTTAGGGTCTGTTTTTTGGCTAAAATCACGAAAAGGGGTAGTTTTTTGGAGGTGTGACACTTCCTAAGGGGTGTTGTTTGGAAGTTTCACTTCGTTAGGGTAATCGTTAAAATT
>JAOXYB010052613.1:0-11502 GCA_028565635.1 Phoronis ovalis
CGTAATAACAGCTTCAGTTTTTATCCGATCAGCTTCATATTTGGTACAGAGTAAGTACAGGTAACAGTACAAGCTAAGTGTAATTTTGGCCCAGATTACTTCCGACTGGCAGCCATGTTTGTTCCCTAAAGGGCACGTAACGTTGCGTCTATAGCCGCGAAGACGAAGCTCTGCCTGGATGATTCAAAGGTGGTTCTAGGATGGCTATAGGTTGATTATGTATAATATTGACTCGATTACTTGCAACTGATGCCCATATTTGTTCCTGAGAGGGCATGTCACGTTACGTTTATAGCCGCAAGGAAAAAACTTAAAAATTGATCCTTTTTATGACAGAAACCCGTAAAAATGGGTAAATTTTTGAGATTAAAAGCATTAAAAATGGGTGTATATTTTGAGTTTGGGCTGCACATCCATCCTCATCTAAAAATATGGTCAGTACTCCGCAGTGGTAACGCATCGCACAGCACATTCAGTCACTTTGAATAAGAGTACCCCACCAAAACAGTCATAAACCAGGTTATAATGCATGATGTTCTAATGTAAAAATCCAATAATGTTAAAAAAATATAATCATACACATTGGATGGGCATTAGACATGACAAATGTCTTGTTTTTCTGTCAGTGTGAAAATCAATTAATGGCATTAACCTTACAAATTAAATAGGCACACATTCTTGTTGAAGTATACGATAATTTGTACAAATGTAATTGGTCCATACAGAAAGTTTTGGTGTCCATCTGTGTGTTTTACATTTTATAATTGTTTACATAAAATTATGCTGTTTGTTTCATCTTGTTTAGATATTTTAACACACCTCTTTTGTTTTCAGGTTCTTTAGCACAACGGTTCCATATATCAAAGTATCCCACATTAAAACTATTTCGAGGTGGTGAAATGGTAAAAAGAGAATACAGAGGACAAAGATCAGTAGAAGCAATCTCGGCGTACATCAGAGACCAATTAAAAGATACCATTGTTGAACATAGCAACATGGAGGAGATAGATAGTCTGGAGGTTTGCTCAATTTTTATTTCTCACTGTAGTAAAAGTTGGTAATTATTAGCTTTGAAACTGTTACAGTATATAAGTCTTACAGAAGTAAGAATCAACATACCACTTCATTTGCACTTGAATTCATTTTAGCTAATTTCCAAAGAACAAACTGTTACTTTGCTTTGGTCTTCCTAATAATCTTCATATGACATTACCATACTTCAGCAGAGCGATTATTAAAAATGTTTTTATGGGGGGGCCTTATTATTAGAGGGATTTCAGCCTAGGCGATTATTAAAAAAATTACTTTTAGAGGGGGCGATTGTTAACTTCTTTACTCCTGGCATGTCAAGATCAGTGAGTTTGTTTTCTGTTAAATCATGGATTATACATGTATTTCCTTAAAGCACATCATCCAAAACGCGCTAATAAACTACACATAATAATGAATTAAAATGTGAGTATCTCGCATTAATGCAGATGGGTTTTCAATTCAAATTCCTCCCCGGGCAATTATTAGGGAGGGCAATTATTGATTTACTTTAGTCACCAAATGGGTTGGTAGTTGGACACTGTACTACTGTTGCTTATTAGAACCGAGCGATTGTAAGAGGAAATAGCTACATATCAAAAGAACAAGTATAGTGAAAGGACTACGATTGATATTTATACAAATAAAGAATGCAAAACTGCTGTGCGATTAATTGAATGAGTGTCTGTTTGTAGGATAATAACAGAAATGTCGTTGGTTATTTCGCTGACAAGGCATCAGTCAATTATAAAAACTTTGCACATATTGCTAGCCGACTAAGAGATGATTGCTCATTTCATGTTGCTATGGGGTAAGCTGTTTATACACTCTTGTAAAAAAAGTATCAGTTTCCCTAAATAAATGTTAGAGAAGTTATCATAACAGTCTTAAATTGTACTATTGGCTTGGAAGCCTGAATTGTATGTATGTTATATTTTTGAAACCGTTTCAAAACTGATTCAAAGAATAGCACATGTATAACTGTTTTAGGCCACACAAAAAGATAAGTTGTTTATTGGGAAAAAGCCGTTAAAACTGGCTCTTTTATAGTATTAAAAGAATAAAGAAAAATAATAACATTGTTTTGAAGTGATTCTTCCAGGTAAACATGTTTTTAAAAAAAAAATGAAAATGCCAGAATTTGAAGCAGTTGCAATCCGTTAAGCGAGGTATCTTTTTGGTATGGCCTTAGCACGAACTTGCATTCCTTTTGTTAATACCTTAATTTTTTAAGTGCCTCGAGTAACATTGCTATTTTCAAAGGTGGCAACCAAAAAATCAGTAGAGTAGGAAACAACCTCAGCATTTTTTGTTTTAGTGATGTGTCTGCACAAGAAAGGACTTCTGGAGATACAATTATGTTCAGGCCTCCAAATGTAAGTGTTGGTAGAATAGCTATTAGTAAACAGTATTTTAATCTTTATTCTTAATAATTAGTTACTGCAAAATATGTCTGCATGTTTGGACAATTCATTGTCTTTCACAATGTACCACAGTGCCACCTGCTGCTATTCTTTCTATTATATAGAAATGGGCTTTAACGATGATTTTGTGAAATTCGAACAATAAGTTTTTGAGATTTATTCGAGTCTGAAGTAATTATCCTTTGGGGGACACTTGTCTTTTTGTTTTGTTTTATTAGGGATGCACTTAATGTAAAACTACTTGAACTTGTGGTAGATACTGACTTAGTTGACAGTATATATCAACTACCTGCAGGTGTCTCGCACTAATGACTACACTGTGATCTAATGTTTACATTCAATATAGTTGAATGCTAATAAAGTGAATGAAATGTTGTTGCTCATTTCTGAATTGTAGACGAAACATGAAGATGTGGTTTATATGGGACAAGCTACACAGTATGATGCCTTATCATTGTGGATGAATGATAAATGTGTTCCACTTGTTAGGGAAATTACATTTGAAAATGCTGAGGTGAGTTAATGGTATGAACACAGTTCATAGTTGAAAAAAAAAAGGTGTGGACCGCTGGAGCCAGTTAGAAAAGTTACGTCTGCTGAGCTGTTAGTATCATGTTATCATTGGTGGTAATATTGGCAAATTTTTGCATAGTTACGTAAAGAAATTAATACTCATATAGACACCAGATTACTGCAAATTTATACATCAGTGATTTGTGGCTATGCTATGCCCATCTCACTCAATTTTTGTCAGATCAGCTTCATAGTAGGTATAATGTAAATATAGTCAAGGATGGGGCAAGTTTGTTTTGACCAGGATCACTTCCAAATTTGCCGACAGGTGGTCATGTTTGTTTCTGAAATAAAGTGTTTTTGTTCATCTCTTTAAGTTATCCATAAATATTATACGTTAACAATATTAATAAACGGGTCACTTCCAATGTGGACAACTAGTGCCCATGTTTGTTCCCAAGATAATCTGTGAGATGGGCATGTGTCTGCAGTACAGACCACTTGTTACTGATGTTCTGTTGCAGAGATTAAGAAGAAAGTTTTTATTTGTAGGGCTTAACAGAAGAAGGCTTACCATTCTTAATATTATTCCACAATCTGGAAGATACTGAATCACCAAAAATATATGAAAGAGAAGTAGCAAAACAACTTATAGGGGAAAGAAGTAAGAAGTTTGTAACAGTCTTCTCAAAATTATTGAAAACCTATGGGAATAAATAAATTGTAATTGATTATAATAGTACTTCTCTAAGAAAGTAACTCCATGTTATGTCCACATTGCATTCTAATTGTAGGGCATAATGCACAATTTAACTGCAGAACCTGAAAATAATTGTATTATAGCTCATGTTAGCAAGCACTTGATTTAGTATTAAAGCTGGAATTGTTTTTGTTTTTTTTAATAAATAAGCTCAGGATTTTGTTTGTGCACCTTTTTCTAGTAAGGTAATGCAACTACAAGCAAATGTGAAGAAAATTCTTTGACCTGAAAACTTTTCATATTTCATTTCTTTACAGATAATGTAAACTTTTTAAGAGCCGATGGTTTGAAATTCTCTCACCCACTACATCATTTAGGCAAGCATACAAATGATCTACCAGTGTTGGCAATTGACAGCTTTAGACATATGTATCTATTTCCCCATGATATTAAGACAGGACTACAGTAAGTTGTACAAGAGATTGATCATAGTTGCAGGAGACTGCTATGTCCATCGTATGTTGATCTTACCATTTTTGATCTGCTTTTTTGCAGCAATTTATAACAAAAAGAAATCTAAATGTTTACTGTTTTCATAAGAAAGTGGGCTACTTTCTGTGTAATTACAAGAAATTGGATTCCTGCTCTCTTGAAAATTATTTTATTAGAAATTAATGTTACATATGACTTGTATTTGCTACTGGGTAAAATCCAGATGTTTTTGCTTTTAAAAATGCTTGGGAAACACTAACAGTGACTATATTTTAGACAACCAGGGCTACTAAAACAGTTTATAGCTGATCTGCATAGTGGTCAACTTCACAGAGAATTCCATGAAGGCCCTAAACCAACAGCACCCACACCACCACCACAGCAACAGGGAGGCCAGCAGGTGTGTATAGCCAAAAATGTGCAGATTTTATTCCTAGGTATATTGTATCAAAACCCACATAGGCTATGAATTAACAGCAACAGGTAAATCACAGGACTGAGGACAAGAAAAATGATATTAAATAGGGTGGGTTGATTTTGCCTAAAATGCCAATTTTAATTTCAGTGGAGATGAAATCAGTGCTAAGATGAATTTAGTAATGGTTCTTTGGTGATTTCTCAAAATTGAATTTTCGGTGAAAAAATGCTATTTCCAAGAAATCATCATAGCGCCCATAGTTAAATTTATCTTGGCACTGATTTTATAGTTGGAGCATTTGATATCAACCAAAAAGGAAATACTTAACTCTCTGAATCCATTGCCTTTTGATGTTGTTACAGTGTTACTGACTTGTTTTTCATGTTTTTTTGAAGGAGCACACACAAGAGCATGTACCTAAGACTGTGGAACAAAAAGAGATTCAGGAAGAACCAGTACGCACAGATCCTCCCGAATCAACTTTTAAAAAGCTTGCACCATCACGGAATAGATATACGTTACTAAAAGACGAGTTATAACATAGAGTAATGTGTAGATTTTAGAAAATGTAACAAAGCTGTGCTCAGTTTTTTGCTGCCTATGTAATAGCGAAGCTATTTAGTTATGCTGATGTGACATCGGTGTACACACTTTTTTCTGTACAAATAAATACAAAGTTTTAGTTGGAACTAATATCAGTGGCTATAGAAAGTTAAAATTTTGTAAATTTGAATATTGAACCAATAGGTAAGCAGTACTATTTAGATTTGCATTTGTGACCTATATTTTTTGAGGAATTAGGCAAACACGAAATTTTTGTTCAAGAACCATATTTTTTTTAGTGGTAGTAAAGTGTTTGTTTTTTGTGGATTCTTGTAAAGAAAGTTGTTATTTTTAAGGTATAAAAAGTTTATAAAGTGACCCGTTTTTTGACATATATATTTATATATGTTTAAAATCTTATGAGATGTGAAAGTTTAAAAGTTCCTAAATTAGTATATGAATTTGTTTGTATTTGATTAAAGTTTCATTCAGTTCTTTTTGGTTTCACCTACATTATGAAATTAAAGACAGGTGAGGGAGTGTAATCCTGGTCTTTGCAATCAGGCTGTTATATTGTTTACGTTGATGTTTTTTCTAGTTTTGTTAGTGATTTATATTAGCTGTATCCTCATTCAAAGGATTTTACAAAGTTTTTAGTTGGCTCATACAATAAGTATTGCATCAGTCAAATAGTTTTCATTACGAAACCCTTATAGTCTGTGAGCCAACAAAATTGTTTGTAAGCTGCATTTTATAATATAGTAG
Organism: Phoronis ovalis; assembly: GCA_028565635.1. Taxonomy (NCBI): domain Eukaryota; kingdom Metazoa; phylum Phoronida; family Phoronidae; genus Phoronis; species Phoronis ovalis. Next base: position 5,885 of record JAOXYB010052613.1, read on the forward strand.
GATTGTTTCGTGGGGATTTAGACTATACAACTTAGCTTATATTCAAGGACTGGCCTTTATTTTGGATACATGGTATTCTAAGTGATGTGATTATACAAGAGAGGGAAAGGTATTCTTCTTTGTGTATAAAAATTACTTTCAACTGTTGGGCAGTTATGTTCGAGTTTATACAGTATTTTAAATTTTGAGCTGCTCTTCAAGGGAGGGCTTATATTTAGATAAATAAGGAAGTTTTAAGTTGAGATTCTGTTAATAAAGAGAAAGCTTGTATTTCAATAAATGTTAATTAATGTAAGTATTTAGGTGCTGATTTACAATTCCGGCAGCTTATTTTGATGATTTTCATCCTAACCTTGTTTTTGGTTATGTACTGGTTTATGTGAGTGGATGTTTTCCAAGGGAACATATAACTTGCATGTTTCACTTAAGTTTAAGAATATTATAATTCACTTCAAATTCTGGTTGGGAGTAATCATTAACAAACTGATCAACAAAAAAAAAAATAGAACTCGCGTGAACTTGTATAAATGTGTTGCTGTGTGCTTATAGTCTTCATATTTTGTTTCAGTGAGTTAGCTTGTATTGTTTCAATTATAATTGGAAACAATCCCCAGCTGACAGTGTAACAATATGCTATTATTTGATGATATGCTTATATTTATATTGTATCAATTCAGCCATATATTGTACCTATTAATCCTAGCAATTATCAATGTTTGCATACAGTTTACCATACAACTTCAAAAAATAGTTCTACAACTGTAATGTTTAGCATTTACATTAATAAGTAAGATGATTTTATAAGTCACTCAAGGTTTTGTGGAATTGTACTTATTAGTATTAACATCAATCAAAATAAAAGACCTAAACCACCAAGGTATTTATTAAGAGTTATACTTTACTACTTACTGTTCACACATATAGGAAGTTTACTGATCTCATTTTATTGTTTGGCTTCTAGTAATCTATGGCTACACGTAGTTCCTTCATTGAGATCCTTGTTGCTAGTTATTCAAGTTGATGTGCCTGCAGTGCGGGTCTTGTGAACTGTAATCTTAAATTGTATACTTTCTAAATATTTTGCACAAGTGAAGATTGCCATAGATAAAATTAATAGTAAAGTCATTGGTGATCAGCAGTATGGAGATCTGTAGAATAGTAGCTTTGATATATTAGTCAAAAAGAAATTAATGTAATTTATTTTATTATACTACAGTGTAAAGTTTGGCACTATTGAATGCCGATAGATGGCATGTGTACTCCTAGCTTAAATGCAATACAAGTTTCTACTTTGTTATTCACATGTCATTCTTGTTATTCTGTCATGTTCATTAATCATTTCTGGCTTGGTTATTTTTTTTGGTATTTGTCTATTACAAAATGCAAGTATATAAATTATGTTACAGTAGAGTTTAAAAAATCCTAGGCTTTAGTGTTATATTACGGGAAGTTGAGAACAATTACTTTTTTTGCAATTACCTTGAGCTGCACAAACAGCATGCAAGCGTTTGGGACGTTTTAGAAACTTGTTTTCACCACTGTGTAATAGGCTTAATGTACAAAAATTGTGAATGATCAAATTCCTTTCTGAACCCATTCTCCTGGCACTGTATAGATTGTACACAAGGGTTCAACATTTCATTTTGTTCATTATCAAATAGCTTTAATGGAAAGGTGTAATTTATATAGTACTGTAAATTCAGTGTTTGGCATCACTGCAAATGTCATATATTTGTCTTTGTATCTGTAGGTTTGCAGGACTCCTGTTAAAGTTTGTGATGCCAAAGACAGTATTTACATATATTGAATACATGTAATGTACATAAACAGAGGAAGTATTGGATTATTTTGAAGGTATACAATAAAATTCTAAAGTAGATACGATATTTTTATAAAACCATTAACATTTAATGTCTGATAACATTCAGTATACATATGCCGTACTTATGAATCTTCATTCAGTTCTGGCTCATATTATATAATTATTGTCAAGGATAACAAACCTCTGATCAATTATATAACTTGAATCACCAGACCATGATCAGGAACTACAAACAAACAAGTATGAGGACAAAATTCTAAAAGATCACAAGTTGCTTATTGCAAGTCTATTGACGTATTGGATAACTGAACATCAAGTAAAGTTGTACACAATAACTTCCGACTTTGAGTCTATTAGCGATGGTGACCTATACATAATCACAAAATTGACAGCAAACACAATCACAGTTCTAAAGCAAGAACAGTACAATTAGATTTTATATATTTTTGACATGCACAAACTTGGTATGGGCAGCTGGTGACTTGTCACCAAATGACAAGAAAAGAAGATTGAGATACAATACTTGTTGGTGTCACATATATATAAATCTGTCAAAATGTCCTGGCATACATTCCTATAGTTGGTACAAGGTTGATGTTTACATAATTATTATGTATTGCCGGTTTTCTTGGAAAATTTGCATTCCTTAATAATTAATCACTGTCTTACTGAATCCAGGTGATCACTCCCAAAACATATTTTCACTTTATAAATGAATGCTCAAATCGGTAATAAGACTGACAGAGCAATCCCTTTTTAATACAGACTCCTGCAACCGAGTTTATTGGATAGTAAATATAACATCGTAACCTAAGAAATCTAATGTTCAATCAGTTCACAAATATTTAAAAGGCAAGCTGCATAGACAGGAATGCAGAACAAAGGAAATCCGTAATACATGCGTTACAAAGAACGGCATTATTTTGCCATGTCATTATTTGTAAAATGGAAAAAAATTAAGATATTACCAATTGAAATATAAACAATGATATGTAGATATTATTTGCAATTACACAATCAGTTGTTCTGAATATTTATAAATAATATTAAAAAATCTGTAAAATTAAAGACACCGAACCAGTATATTTTAATATATATCTTAAAAGAGCACCATCTTAGCACTGCAGCTTTATTTCTGAATGATAGGCCATAGCACTAGGCCACTTGAAAACACTAAAATCAAACCAGTCAATTTGAGCAAACAAGCAAGCACCAAAGCAATAAAATTACTTAAAGATACTGGGGCAATGATGCCAAGTCTCCCAGTTTGACTGGTAGCTTTCCTGCTTTAGGACCAGTCTCCCAGTTGTTATGTCATTTCTCCAGGTTTCCAGTCATTGGCTAATAAAGCCAACTGAAACAGTAATTTTAGCTCAAATTGTACCAGATTGCAGGAAATCACATCTTAAATTTCAAACTTATCTGGGGGACATGCCCCTGGACACCTAGCCTTTTTTAAAAACCATCTCGCTTTTGACATACATGGACTTGGCATCTCTGCTGGGGTGTCTTGTCAATTGTTTAGCCTTATAGAAAATATTAATCATTTATATCATTTATATTTTAAAAACTATTTCTATCAAATTGTCACAACCATTCAATGACAGAAAGTTAATAAAAAGTTTAAACTGAAAAGAATATGGAAACACAAACAAGTAGTTGGTCAAAGTTCCCTAACTGTATTTTGAAATATAGAAATGTTATCTAATTTAATTTATATATATTCAATGTAAAATGTACAATTATTGTCATTGCTAAAAGTGAAAAAACGGGAAAATATACAAATACCACATTTGACACAAAGTAATAAGTGAGAATGATATTTTAAAAGAAATATACATAAAAAGCCACCAGGTTTAATAGAGATTAGAAGACATGGAATAAATGGCAGGATTATTTTTATCAAAACAATTAGGAATGTTTATGACAGATTCCTTCAAAATCTTTATGCAGAGAATTTTTAATACTGTCATATTCTTAGTATTATGTGACTACCTGTGAAAAATCTATATCAAAGCCTATTAAACAATTGTCCAACATTCTACCTTTTACTATCTACAAAGGTTGAAAAATTCTTAAACGCACATGAAAAAGTCAAAATGAAAAAGTTAACTAACAGTAAAAAAGCCAAGCTTCAATGATGTACCTAAAATAGGTATCAACATTAAAATCACTTTCTTACTTTATCCTTAGAAAAATAACATTTACATCAAATTTGATTTTAAAAATAATCACTTTTTTCTTTACTTCCAGTTCTTTTCCTTCCATTTTGTTCTGCGGAATCACTAAAAGCTTCATTATCTATTCCTCCATCTTTACCTGATTTATAAGATGCTCCTGGCCTACGGTCTGTAGTGTCAAGCTAAAAAGTTTAATAGAGTCTGACATAACAATGTAATAAAAATGGTAGTGACAAAAGTGTAAGTAACTAAAAACAAGGTATATGAATAAAAGTAACATACTGTACTCGAATAGGGCAGACATCAGCAGCACAATTGTTATATCAGTTGCACATGTATGGTCTTTTCTAGGAGAAGGTTACAAGCATACTGATCATATGAAAATAACTTCGTATCAATTTGTGATGTCTGTCACTATTTCTTACAGAGGCTAGTATCACCAATCGAATTAAGTCAAAAATTTTACCTACATGTTAATAATCAACCAAAGCTTTGATATAAAGTGAAAACTTAGTCAATTGATGCCATTTAAAAAAGGCATAGCAGCAATCTTTCAAACTTTAGACAGAATTTCTTTCCCAGAATTTAATTATTACCCCGGCTTCTTCGTCCAATTGTTTTCCACTTGCTTCTAGCATTTCATACTCTGGGTTATGGTAGACTTGTGGTCGAGGCAAATTTGGCGAGTATGCCTCAAGTGTCGTCCCGTTACCATGACTTGGGCTAAAGCTCCGAGTTTTTCTCTGTCTTCCACTACAAAAAAAATTTTATTAACACAGGAAACTAAATCTATTTTTAACTTTAAAAATCAACACTGGATTTACTGCATTAAATTAATGCATAAAGTAATCCTTACATTGTAATAAACTGACTTATAGGAAATGCAAGCACTTTTACTCTGTATTCATTTGAAGCACTTTTAGAGTATTGCAACAAGATGTCACAAACTACTAGCTTTTTTTGCTTGAAAGACAAATGTTAACCTACATTGCACGATTATGCAAAACAAAAAGGTCATGTGACATCTTATTCCATCTATCAGAAAAGCTTGTGAAAGTAATTACTGAATTATGAAGAGTTTTTAACATTTTAGGTTAAAAGCTACTGCAACAGATATGCTCCCAGCAAAGCAACTAAAACTGATATTCAAATAAATTGCATAACGTAACAGTCGAGTATTTGCATGTACTTGGTGGAGCTTCTTAGTATTCTGTTAATAAACAATGATGCAATTTTCTGCCAACTTGTGTAATTCATTCACAAGTAAGGTTGTGTTTGCAAACAGTGGCTCCACTAAGTGCATACAAATAGTTTGTTTTGGTGCAGATAGTCTTTTTGATAAATAAAATTTTTGTGCCCAATAAGAATTCAGCTCTTGATAATAACGCGAAAACATAATAGAGTCATGATATGTGTTTTTCACTCCAATTTATTAAATCGGCATTCTTTCTTTTTGCCAATAAAAAAAGAAAAATTGCATTTCAGAAAGCTGTGTGATGTTATTCATCAAACTAATTATTATTTCTCGTTTCCCATTACAAACAAGAGGTCTGCAGGTGCAGACAGATGCCCATCATATGATGTAGTTTCTTTAGTTGTAAAGCCATCTATGTCAC
>JAOXYB010052624.1:0-11502 GCA_028565635.1 Phoronis ovalis
AAAAATGCCCCATTAAATATGATACCGTTGACCGATTGACCCCAAAATTTGAGGAACCCGAGCCATCGTCGATACCTGATATTTGGTGGAAAGAGTGACAGACTGGCAGATAGACAGACAAACAGACGGACACTCGAGATTTAGTAGTATAGATATCTGCCTTTGCATACATGCAGAAATTACTGGATATAGCACTTCCCCACGAAAAAAAAACAACAACTCGCGATAGCTCAGCTGGTAGAGCGGAGGACTGTAGAGGTCATGAAGGAGGGATCCTTAGGTCGGCGGTTCAATTCCGTCTCGCGAGATTTTTTGAATCAAAATATGTCAATTACCCTAGCTATGTTTTCTTTTCTTGAATATTGACGATAAAAAAGAAGTTAGTCACTTATTCCTAATCGTGCATGACGGATCAATTATGTGTTATGAGACGTTCCACACAATGTGGGCAATAATATTAAGAGAAATGATTTCAAAATATTTATATTATCTGGCCTTTCTTAAAGACAAACGCAATACTGTCACTCTTTTGCGATTCCTTAACAGATTAAGCTGATGACGGCAGAAAAATCTGCGTAACTGTCACAAACCAGTATTCGATACTTTATCGCAAGTACTGTGCCAAGAAAATAACCAAATGAGGTACTCACCATCCAAACCATGACGTAAGAAAATATTCCAATCCATACTATGGACATGAGGAATGTGATCATGTACCAGTTACTCCATCTTGTTTTACGACAGTCAGGAATAGATATGAATAAAAGTGCACATAGAGGGAAGCACGTGAAATATTTGACGAAAGCCCAGCAACCATCGGCTGAAACAGATAGTATATTTATGTAGATGTTGTATACTGTAAGGTAAAGAAAATTAGCGGAATAGGTTAAAATAAATTGTTCCGAAACTGTCTGCTTGTGTTCAAAGAGTATTTATTTAGCCTTTCGATGGGTAATTTGCACAAAACTAGATGGAGCTGCGAACGAACCCATTCGATCTACCCGGGGAGTCATTTATATGTAAATTGTAGGTCCACATGCGCGAACATGTGTTTTAAAAAGGCTCCTAAACGCGTATATTTATTCCGCCTACTAAAAAAACGCTCTTTTCAAAGAATTGTAGGTTCACAAAGTGACCCTTTATTGACAAATATGCTGACACGCTAGTTAACCCACACTAATGTAACGCATCTAATGGTGACAAACATACCCATTAATACATTAATACGTATCTGTCTGACGGTATCAGATGGGGGAAAACATACCCTTTGGCAGATCTACATTCTAAAAACAACACCCTATTTATCAAGATTTTTTCTAAAATATACCTTTAACGCGAAACACACGTTATGTGCCTCAATGAAAAAAGTATCCCCTTTTCACATGATTTTTCGTTCGCGCATGTGGACCCATTATTTGATCCAAGTGACCCCCCGGGACAACTATCCGCGTTTTATGAACGAAGGTGCAAGCAAGTGCGCTAGTAGCTGTAGGGCAGAACAATATCATGAAACAAGCTGCATGCGATCTTAGAAATCGATTAAATCTCCTTATGTTACACCACTTAAACTGAATAAATATTATTTAGCCACGTGATCTAAACATGAGAGCGTGGCAAGTTAATTTGGTTCGACACACTTGCTCCAGGAGAAGACGCGCGTGAATTTAAGTACATATTACGCAATTCTTTGAAATGTCACTTAAACATCTATTAATGGTATGAAATATAATTATGAAAAGGAGATTTCAAATCAAATTACAACGACAGCAAACATAAAAGAAAACAAGAAATTAATATCTTAGGCTTAATTGTCACGCATAATTTGTTCCAGTTTGAATAAATCCCTCCACTAGTGTTCCGTGCCTTCTCATTTAACGCTGTCTACGTTTGTTCCTAGGAGATATATGTGCATATGAATACACATACATTTCTTAAATATCAAAATATCTACTTACACATGGCGGGTAGTTTATAAAACGGTGCTTCGTCTTCGTCTTGTTCGTCTAAATGAAGGGCTGTATGCACTCTGGAACAGATTATATCTGACATAATATACAGTACTTACTGCCCATTTAATACTTAGCAATACTGTATATAATAGACTAGTTATTCTGAGGGCGGATAGAAAGGGCTGGGACCAAGGACAAGGTATTATTTCTTTATTATATACGCCGTTCTTAGAATCTGATATCTTACTTTCCCTTGTACACTATAGCAAACTTTAGACTTGGCTAGCCTCACAGAAGCATTGTCTATGGCCCGTGTATTACATTTTACACGGATGAAACTACAGAGGCTACAGGCTGTCAGCCAACTACAACTTAACACAATGCTACAAGTATGTGCACGTGCATGTTACATGCAGGATTACATTTCGTATAAGATACTGGCGAAAGTACAGTACACAAGCTCGAAGTAGGAATAAGTGTTAGTGCAAAGATGAGTTTTGCGTGTGATGTAACTACATGTCGTTCACTTTTTTACGAAATTGCTCACCTCTCTCTAACTTCTTGAGGATTTTCAGGATCACCATAATGATATGGAGGCAAATGTAGAAGCCCTTGACCTCGCACTTTTTCTACTTCTCTTTCCTATGTTTAAAGAAAGTTAAGTATTTTTAAATGTGATATTATACATAATTGACTCATTTGTTTTCCAATGTTATTATCAATAAATCACCAAATGGGGGTATTCTGATGAACTGGCGTTTTTTTTTTGGCATGATCAGTTGTTGTTTTCCTTTCAAAATGTGTTCTTTATAACATATCGCTATAGTACTAGTGACAGGGATAATTAAATTAAACAGAATAAAATGCATTTAGCAACTATATATGTACGATAAAACAAACTCACTGTTAAAATGACCATTCGTGCAGCGGCCTTCCACGTCAGGTGCCACCTGCGTCCGTGTACAGAGGTGTGTACGACACAGCGGAATATGAAAGTTGGAAAACTTGTCCTGAAAGTTAGAAATTGCGTACACTGCCGTTACTATAATCGTCTTGTATTTTGATATCACAACAATACTCCCGAGTTATAATAAGGTGCTAGTTCGATTACTGGCGCCACCAGGTGCAAACAAAGAGCATGTCACCAATACCGTCATCATGCCTTATAGTCTCAGCGTCTCAGTAGTAAATTCCAGCAACATAAAAGATATAAGCGATGAGCTACGGTCTAATTAATTATAGTGCATCTATCACGACTTTTAAAGCGAGGAGTAAAAAGGCACTACTTTAGTTCGTATTTATACGGACATTTCTGCGCACGCACTTCGTTCTTTACTCGTAGCTTGTCGTTCTATCTCAAGAATCTCAATAAACGGCTCATTGATTTTTAAGTATAAGTTCTCTCCATAATAGCGTGCAACTTTCCAATATTTCGTTTCAGTAACAATCAAAATTAAGCTTAAATGTATGCTCAAAATGGTTTCCACTTAAAGTAAATTAGAAAAAATATGCATATATCATTCACTGTACATGACTAAAGAGTACCGCAAAACAAGTTACTATTTTTGCGACGACTGTATTATATTTTAAATAAATGTCTTTGCCTACCGTACATGGCCGTAATATCCATCTGCGCTGATTCTAGAGTGTTGGTCGTGGTGATGCTGTGATTTCAAAGGAGTCATCGGCGTTACATTGCTATCACTGTATGGTGGAGGATTGTCGTCTTCATCATGGAAACGTTCTAACGAAACAATAAAATCATTTTGCAATATTTTTCATTTTCATCCCAACCGCCAGTTAATTTATGAACTCGCGAAAACAATTATAAAAATTAATTTCAGTGTGTATGTATTACAGATCTCTTTGTTGATATTCATGACGGTAAATTTGAATATCCTTTTCATGTAATTAGAAAACATTAATTGCTACTTTCTTCATTTGCTGTAATTATAGTTATGATTTAATTTAAAGATGATGATACTAATTGCTAACATTTAATACATCATGATAGGAAAAATATAAGTGTTTGCTTAATATATATTTAGATCTTAAAATGCAGTTACTTTACTTAGAAATAATATCTATGGTAAATAACATTACCTTTGAGAAGAAATCATTATTAGAAATCATATCATTGTATGTAAGCAGACGGTGAAGTAAGTTACAATTTGAACCATATAAATACACATCTCAAAGCGACATCACAAAACTGTCATTAGTTGTTATGATAGGCTATATGATGCAGCATATCATTACCTATAACTTTAAAATGTACTGATCGATCTAGATAATTCTTTTTGGAAAGTATTCTTTTAAAATGCATCTAAGTGGATAATTGGTGGGCAACTGTTTCCACATTAGGGTGACACCTTGTTTGCTTGAGTTGTAAATTCCTTGTTTTCGTAAAATTTTACAACTTTCAATACATGTAAGACTATACCTGCGCACTATTTGGGGTACTAAATTGCGCCATTAACAGTACAATAAATAAAATTGGTTTCTATATCTATATAAATCTATATATATATCTTACTACGACAGTGCAATTAAACAACATGTATTAAGTACAGTATACCCTTTTTATCTGAGACTACAGTATGACACGGAAAATGTGATCGTGTACCTTTGTTAATAACTCGTTGAACTAAAGCATCTATTCTACAATAGACAGTCATATCTACCATCAGCTCAACTTACTGTTTACACCATTTCCGACTACGTGTCCATTATTAGTGCTTTCTATAAAGAAGATAGTTAAATATCTCTAGAACTGGCATTGGCAGGCAAGGTGTTAACACCGTTTTGAAAACCAATGGAGAGTTAGTTAATGGTAGGATCAAGTTGTATACATACGGTACCTCATTACTATAATTTGCATCGTATGGTCCACATGATATACAGTCAGGGCAATACCATTGATAGTGGACAAAGTAAACGTACTAAATTACTCACCATAGGCACCACCATAGTACTTCCTTTCACCAATAGGTGGCAGAATTGTTTTCGAGCTGCCGTCGTATTTGCTTGAAGGACCAGCCCACCTGGACTTCATCCAATCCTGAAGACGCGCGTTGAACCTTAAACAAAAAACAGCGTTTAATTCATGCGGCAAGAAATAAATACGTGAATGCTGAGTAACGGTATAAGCAGACCTGTCCGCCGGCGTATCGCTTGGGTTAAACTTTTCCCGGGAATCGAAGGGATACAGCATACTATAAAGAAACTTAATGATTATTCTAGATTTAAACGCTGCATGAACTATCTTCACTGAGCTGAAAATGATGTAGATGACTTCAATCATAAAACACAGGAGAATTAAATAATCTATACCATAGGTTCAAGAACCTCACAACTCTATGTATGGTGTTGGTCAAGGCAGTGCTAGTGATCTCCCGAGTGTTTCATTTTCATCAATACGCGCAAACCGGGGTGCATCACCTATCCACTTTAAGCTGACATAATATAATTGTTTTTAAATTATTACAATTTTCTTATTCTTTGTATGTTACAAGCAGATGTTTAGACATCTATTTCCCAGAGATTTTTAGATTTTAAAAATGAAAATTATGATATAAAAACAAAATAAAAAATATTATTTTATATCAGAATGAATGTTCGTAAATTTGATGTAATAATTACGTCAAATATGAATCTCACATTTTAACTCTAGAGTTAAAACGTAACATTCAGATTTAACTAAATTACATTTATTTTAGTAATAATATCTAGTTGCCAGGGAATGTAGCCTTTTTCTTGTAATTTCTGTATTTAGTACAGAGCACATTTTAGGACTTGACTTATAAGAAAAATACTTACTTCATAATTACAATATAGATTCCGTATAGTACCAACATGATGAGAGATTCAATCCAGGTTATACGGGAATCGTAAATTGACTGTGAACGAAAACGGGATAAACTTGATTAATCAAAGTTAATAAGCTTAATTCATAACGATCGGAATGTTTTGACAAGTACAATGACTTCTTGTAAAAATCACATAACGTTATTGACATTCTGATAATGAGCCATTTATCTATCATTTGTATAAAGTATCTAATTTTAGTTTCTATCAGATGTGGAAATCCTTTAAAAAGATATATACATAGAGCATGTCCATCATTATTCCAAGGAAATAGTTTATACAAAGATTATAGCTATTATGTATCACAGAATTGATATAAAATCTATACCAGGAAATTCAGTTCTCTTTTTGTAGATTGCATTTGTACTTGGACCATCACTAATGTCAATGAACAATGCCAAATAGAAATGTGTATGTTCATTCTTTGGGTGATATTATCAGCTTACCCCAATTAGAACTAAGACGGAAATACTATAGAATGCCGAATCCCTAGCCATTGGCCACCAGTTTAATGTAACGACGTCTGTAACAATAATTCCGCATATTCCAACGATGAACAATATGTTAAACACTGCCGATCCAACGATTGTACCGACTCCAACGTCACCTTGAGCAATGAACACCCCTAGAATGAATTACATGTAGAAGATTGAAGAATTTTTTTTTCATGAAAAGAAACATATTACACGATTAAATATATGCAATTATCTACAGAATGAAGGACAGTAACAAGAATTCTTAATTCTAATATTTTGTATTTAAACTTTAATCGAATCCATTCGTCTTTCTGTTATACTTACAACGGGGAAAGCAAAACGTAACGTTTTTGTTGTAAAACATTAAAGCTTTATTTTTGTTACCTATGACTGACGTAAAAAGCTCTGGAGCAGAACTTCCAGCAGCCATGAAAGTAGCACCTGCTACATCTTCGCCAAGACCAAGTCTCTGCAAATACAAGCAAATGAAACATCCTTGACCTAATAATAAATTGACTTAATTATGATAAGAGAAATATATTGAGGCATAAACGCATAAGATTGTATTTGATGGCTTGAATCTGAACTAAATGTGTTATATACTATATTACTAAATGCAAGCAAAGATATGGTCTCACTCAATGTTCTCACTAAAATAACCTTAACTAGCTTGTATCTTTATTATTAAAGTGAAGCTTCTATTAACTACATGTAGAAGTTGCGTATTAGTCTGTTCAACAATGTACCAGTTGAAAATTCCGTATTTTACCAAGAGATTAATGGAACATTAGTGCAAATTAAATTTCTTGAGGGAATGCGTATTATTTTATTCAATATAAACGTCCTGCTTACCTCACAAATTTTGTCCAAAGATGCCACAAAATAATCATCGCAGACAATAGCGAGCGCCACAAACATATACATTGTAAATAATAGATGAAGCAGAAGAGCACCCTGTCTTCTTTGATCATTGGTGAATATATCCGGAGGGAATTGTAAATATGCTGAAATGAGTACATCGGTAAGAAAATAAATATTGCATAAATATAACAAGACAGTACATGTATACGCGTAAGCTAAACAGAACAGTATCAGTGAGGCATATGAACAATATGTTAAACACTGCCGATCCAACGAGTGAACCGACTCCAACGTCACCTTGAGCAATGAACACCCCTAGAATGAATTACATGTAGAAGATTGAAGACATTTTTTTCATGAAAAGAAACATATTACACGATTAAATATATGCAATTATCTACAGAATGAAGGACAGTAACAAGAATTCTTAATTCGTATTGATTAATTAATATTTTGTATTTAAACTTTAATCGAGTCCATTCGTCTTTCTGTTATACTTACACGGGGATAGCAAAACGTAAGGTTTTTGTTGTTACGGTATTAATGTGCCTAATACAACATTACGCAAAAATCAGCACACTGGATTCATTATCAGTCTTTCAAGACATAATAAGATATATCTAAATATGTTACGTGAGCACAGATCGTCCCTCCTTCCAATTATCTGTACGGCCCGTCACGCATGGAGACGTACCTGGTGGGGTGCAAATTTCCGTAGGTTCCAGTGTTACATTTGTTTCGTTTATTTCAAGTCTTTGTTCGGGAGGAACGCTGTTGGTCATATTGGTGCTATTTTTCACATTAGACACGGTTGGTGGTAAGATCACGTTTGTTGAGGTAGTTTGGGGGTATGACGTTGAAGTCTCTACCGATACTTCTAATAACCTTCGTTGTATGATATGACGAGAATCAATGTCAAGGACAGTGGACGATAGAACACCTGAAAGAAAGCAAAGGAGTTTGGTGATAGGGAATTGAAGTAAATGATTTTGCAATATTAAATGTTTAGTTACTCGTTTGTACTCGTGCATATACAAAGGACTATGTTGACAACAAATCCGACAAACCAGGAGCAAAGATAGATTAGAGCGCGATTAAAATGCATTTGAATATGCATCTAATTACATCTGATAATAAATCCGTTTTTTTTAGAATGTTTGGACGCACTATAGAGAACCTGATAGTTCACTGATTTCGCAAGCCATACTTTATTATTAGGATATAGTATTACGCGTACTTAACATTTGGTAAAATATTTGTCAGACCAATTAAATTTTTCGAAATCGGTTAAGACCTAGAAAGATATAGTGGCCGTATTTCCGTCTTCTAATCATTTATATTTAAAAACAAAGACATAAAATTCTTCTAAATTTCATAAAATATGTATCTTATTTAAAATTACATAAGTTCACATGCAGCAGTATTCTTTAATATTAAATCCTGTCAACACTATATTGTTACATTATTATTATGTCCTTAGTCCCAAACACATTGAAATAAACAAGATATGTGATAGAAGATGAAGAAAATTGCTCATTATTTTATGCACAAACTCTCTTTAAGATTGGCTTTAAGATAATTTAGCTAGTAAATAGAGTCTACATGTTAAAATCAATTTTGCAATGTAAGTATATAGGTTTTATTTCTCTTATATTCAGTGAAGTAGCTTTTTCCTTGAATATTAAAATACATGCAATATTGTTCACTCAAGCATTAATTACATAACGCGGTCTTTTCATATAGTAAATGTTCCTTAAAAAATATTACCACATGCACAGACTGTATGAATGATTGTTTTGATCTTATTTAAGATTTCAATTTAATAAAAAAATGTGTTAAGAACACTGTGTCTTGCTGAAAAACAAAACAAACGAGAAATGATCCGAAAAAAATCAGTTTCGAGAAAGTTACTAGCGATACATAAGGTCGTGCTGCATAATCTATTGCTCTCGTTTACTCAACATTTACGCCACTTGAAGGGTCATATATACAAACTGACAAACAGGATCGATCTCATGCTTGGAGAGATAAAGAAGGATACAATACCCTGCTAAAATACTTACCCGAGTCGTCAACTTCTGGCCACAGGGCACGATATCCTACCATACCAATAAAAATAACCGTACACACTAATATTTGCCATCCCAAATATTTCTTCCTCGATCGCCGCCTTCCTAGCAATGCCGCCATGGGGACTAAAATAAAAAAAACTGTATTATCAGTGTTATAAAATATAATACAAAATAACTGATTCGAAATTAATTTACAACTATAGAGTATCTTCTTGGCCAATGAGCAGTGGGGGTGGGAACTATCTTCATCAGGCCGTGTATGCATGTTTGTTGTACAAGATATGGGAAACTATTCACACTTGTTGGAATGACATTTAATAAACGAGATATAGAGGGCGCGTTCATAACAACACCATGTTACTATAATCCCCGCCATAGACTGAAATAACCGCAAAACGCGTACGTATCTATGCACTTAAGGCTGACTATTAAATATTTAAAGTGTCTGTAGAAAATTAATTTGGTTTTGAAAGATATGTGAAAGGATTCATCTATTAAATATGAATAACTGCTTACACGAAACTACTTTTAACTAAGCAATATACAATCACAATATTGATAAACTTAATTTAGTTCAGTCGGAGTACGGACGGTGTACGGACGAGTTGTCAGCAAATGATTAATGCTGGTGATTAGACAGTAATGCATGGCTGATGTTAGCCCGAGGGTGTGCGGCCAAGGTTAAAAAAACCTGACCCTGTGGTAAATAAAGGTCGTAAATGAAAAAACATGAAAAATATACCCTGTTGTAAATAACTCTCCCGAAACAGATTCGCTATGTAAAATGCACTTGTAAATTATGTATCCTGTGGTAAATAAATGTGGGAAAATTTACGAACCTTAATTTTTCATACCTGTCGTAAATGTGTTTTGAAAGAAAGAAAGAAATACACCCTGTGGTAAACGAATATTTATTGAAAATATACGCTGTAAATATCCACCAAGAAAAGTATACCCTGTGGTAAATAAGCCTCTGAGAAGCATGAAAAACGTACCCTGTGAAAAAAGGGGCCTATTGGGTTGCACATATATATAGTGACTTTGAACGACAGTACCCCTCCGGGATGTTAGCCAAGGGGCAAAAGTAGCTATTGTAATTATAAACATAAATAGTTATTATAAAGTATGCACCATAAACGTCGGACCTGAGCAAGGCACTATTAGCTTTTTATCAGATAAAACATGCTAAATATAGCGACAATTAAGAGACACTGTGCATTCATGATAATAAATGACCTAGTACTCAGTTGGCATGCATGAGACACGCTTACTTATACTGTGACACATTCATAATTTTGGGGTCACCGTGCACCCTTCCTACACTAAACCGTCCAATCGCAGCCAAAATAACAAATACAGTAGTTTTTGCAGTTACTGTGTGTACAAGCTGGCATGTTTTAAAATGTATTATGTGGCAGCAGAACCCTATTGCTGACATATAGTATACTCAAGTTCTTGTCAATCAATACCCTTTTATAGAACAAGTAAATTACTATCTTTGATAGCAGCGTGGCTGCAAAATTAAAAGACAAATACATGCTTTGTGTACTGCTAATTATTTATATAATTATAACATTTCATGAATGACGTCGATGGTGCATCTGTGTAAACCCCACATGAATCCAACAAACTTTTACTTTGACTCCCTAAAAACAAGGGATCGTTTTTTCTGTATTCCCAGTGGCTTATTGACTCGTGAACATATTTTGAAAGCATCATGAGCAAAACACTTGGAGCGCAACGACCACGTCTGAATAACTTGTATACAAGAAATATGACTTTTCTTTACCAGTTCATTCGTATCATTGATATAGCGTTAAATGTATTGATGTCGTTACGATCAAGCACGTGGAAGTTCTTTTTATAATTCTCCCGTTGAATTGTATTCTTAAATGGAGTGCGATACAGAAGTGCGGGATAAAAGGTGACAGCTGCTAAGGTATATAGGAATTAAACTTGGGGTTACTTGTTTATTCAATAAGCGATAATTTATAAAGAAATTACCCGTCTACCTGCATCATAAAATGCATCAGTTACATTTAATTACCTCTCCTGTTATCAATCCTACATACACTGTCTGTGGTTCGATACCGGTATTTGTATTAGGTATGAATCAAACTACAGTCACCTGCTTAATCATGGTATTTAACACCAAACGAACTAATTACATTAAAATAATACATTGATTTTCTTATAATTATTAAAGAGCCTGTCTGTTTTGAGATTGTCTGTGGAACGTGTGAAGCTTGCTTCGAAGGAAATTGGAACATGTAATAA
>JAOXYB010052646.1:0-11500 GCA_028565635.1 Phoronis ovalis
TGAATTGAATATTAAAAATGAATTTACTTCGGGGTGGATAGATTTTATTAGGAGAACATTACAAAATTGTGGAATGAGTAACATTTGGTTAACACAGGAAGTACCTGGGAAAATTTGGCTAAAAAATGCAGTTTCATTGAAATTGAAAGATCAATTCATACAAAATTGGCATCGAAAAGTTATTAAATTCTAATATGTATTCAAATTACAGAATCTTCAAAAATGTTTTTTCAGATTGTGTCGAACATTATTTGATTAATTTAAATGGAACTTTTAGAAAGAATTATTGTAAATTTAGATGCAGGAATATTAGTTTACTAGTACAATTAGGAGGTTTATATCACCATGTGGATTACAATGATAGATTATGTTTGCTGTGTTACAAAGCTTTATTAGGTGATGAATTTCACTATCTATTCGACTCAAATGTCCCTACTTTATTATTGAAAGAAAGCTTTATTTAAAAAAGTACTATTATCAACACCCTTCCACTTTTAAGTTTCAAAAACTGATGCAAAATGCTAACAAAAATTATACATTATTATTGAACATTTGTAAATTTGTAAAATATGTTGCAACAAGAATCTCCGCATAGAGAATTGTAAATTTGTCAATTCAGTGTTTGTCTTTTTGAAGTTTTAATCACCAATACGCTACAGTTTTTTTTTGTTTTTTTTTACTTGCTATCTCATTCTCATGTTATTTGTTACCCTTTAGTCTCATTTTTGAGACATCTTTTTGTAACTGTATGTAAATGTATTATCTCTTGTGGCACGAAGAGGGCTTTTCTGAGAATAAACAAATTGAAATTGAAAAATTTACGGTTTTTAAGTTCGGCAAGTCGTGACGTATAAGAGAAGAACGAAGTAATAAAAGAGACAGGCATGCGCCAACTGATTTTCATCACTTCTACTGTACTTATAAAACATATATGTTTCATATTAATAATATGCAATTCCTTTCGCTCAAATAGCCAATTTAAGCAGCGTGCAATGATTTTTTTCCGAATCGTCGTTGTCTTGTTTGATACTTCAGGTTTTTGTGATTCTAAGATTTTTTTACCATTGATTGAGTGTAGTTTTATTTATGGTTTCATTTTTTTTGCAAATAAAGTGTTATCATGGGCTATAATTTTTGAGTTGTTACCATGCGGTACAGTATTAGGTTTTCAAGTTTGCGAAAATATGCATATCGAACGTATTTTTTGTCAGGACTTGTTTGGCAACCGGAAGTGCAGTCACGAGAAAGTACGAGATTTCTAATCGACGTTACAGTTGCGTGCTTGACGGTAAGGAAAACAGTTGAATTCTCTAATTTTCTGTTGTTAATCAAGTTTTTGACAAAACGCCGAATTTTCTGATACATTGTCCACTCAACCACGTCAGCACCTCTAAAAATGTTTTAAAGTAATTTAAAATAAAGGCTTCTATTCTTAGCGTCTACACACAAAATAACAAAGCAATATGCATTAAATTCGTAGTTGCACTTACAGTTACAAGCAAAGCCAAAGGCCAAAGTAATGAAAAAGAACGCGAAAATGGAAACTCTTTGCTAACTGATAGGCTTTAAATGTGTAAAGATTTAAATACGTAAATATTTAAATATGTAAATAATTTATTAGAGTTCTTTTTTACAGTGACACTATGGCACCGTCCAATGCCCTTCCAACATGGGGAAACGAGCAGACAATGAATTTGAACAGTATGATTTTGACCAATATCCAGTCGTCACCCTATTTTAAAGTACAATGTTACGATTTAAAAACGTTTCATGAAGTTATAGATGAAGTGTATTATAAGGTAAGCATGTTACACTTTCAATACATTCAAACTTTATTCTGTTTGATGAAACAAATAGCACATACGTATACCAAACTTACACCATGATTTCTTGCAATAGAAATTAGAATGCAGTCAAACCAACTTTCACATGGATATTAGATATGGTTTATATCTTAGTTGGCAAGCTGTAATGGGTATGATTCATAATCAAACAGCTAACGTAGAGCCATTTGTCGCAGATCTTTTCTGAGACATTACAAAATTCAATTTTGATAATATAAAATCTTATATACTTGATTAGTTTGTATTCAAAACTATATGGCAGTGACATTTTTTTAATGTTCTAATCACCAAATGACTACTTTGTAGATGTTTTTTTTTTGTTGAAAAATTGGACTTTTTAGAGTCCGTTTAGGACATTCGACTTTGTTGATATTTTTCTGGTAATATGCCTAAAATCTGTAATGATTTCTTAGACTGAACAAATGAGGAAACTATGAATTCCTAAGCTTTTGACTTAAGATCCTGGTTTGGGTAATTAATATTAATGGTGTTACATAACAGAGGCTTTTGTATCAGCCAGTATCTATTAATGTTCTGACTAACTGTATTTCAGGTTACACATTTGGAGCCTTGGGAAAGAGGAAGTCGTAAAACAGCAGGACAGACTGGAATGTGTGGAGGGGTATGTTTAAAAGCAACTAATTGTCAATAATTTAATTTTTACAAGCACTATATATACAAACTCCTATATGCTAACGTTTTGCAAGCAGCATCAACCAAATTTCCTGTAGCTCATACGTTGATAATTACATATAGCTGTGGAAATACGTGTTGCTATTGTGAGACTATTTGCATGTGGTGAACTTAAGAGCACCACCGTTGGACCCTTCGATTCCACTATCCTTCAGTTAAATACAATTCCTGGTTTTTGAAACTAGGTGTTACAAATACATTTAACAGTGAAATTTAATCAAAAGTAAAAAATATTAACAAATGATTGTTTATGTATTGAAATATTTGCACAAATTACAGAAAGAAGGCATTTCTTAGACCAACGAAGAAAAAAAAAGTTTCCGCCTTTATGCCAGTTTTAAAAAATACCCTCAGGGACCTAAGGGTTCCCACTTTTACCCATTGGACAGAAGTCAAATTAGTTAGTTATAAACATATTGTCCTCTTCAGGTCCGAGGAGTGGGAGCTGGAGGTATTGTCTCCAGTGCATATTGTCTTCTGTACAAGTTGTTCACTCTGAAGCTGACAAGGAAGCAAGTGAACAATCTCCTCAACCATGCAGACTCGCCATATATCAGAGGTTTGGGATTCATGTATATCAGGTATGAAACAATGTTCTCTCACACTCACTTTTTTACTCCATGTGCCCATGTACAGTCTTATTTTTCTGCAACTAACACCTATGTGCAGACAGGTTCCTTAAAAATATGGTTTTATGTGCAGGTTCACTGTTAACAGTAAATATTAGGGCATATTATTATGTTAAACTCTCAGACCAGGGTTGAGTAAAGAAAGTAGAAGAAGACAGAAAAACATTGATATTTAAGACATGTTATTTTCAGGTACACACAACCGCCACAAGATCTATGGGAATGGTTTGAGCCATACTTGGATGATGAAGAGGTATGTATACACAGCCATACAGGCACATCACAAGTTGCAATACAAAAAAAAAACACCACATATAAACTGGCATTCAGACACCTGACCAGTAGCAGACAGAAAATTGCATTCAACTCACATCACAAACATTCAGGCCAAAAAGAAAAAAACATATAGGTCACATTTCCATATACTAATGGAATCAGTTCTAATACCTGAATCATAGACAAAAGCTCTTGCTCATTAACAACAATGGAATTTAAAATTAAGTAAAAAGTTCAGTACATGAAGTAAAAGGTATGTCTACACATAACCAAAATAAGGAACAAAAAAGGAAAGTAAGAATGATAGTTTAAGTATAACAGCATTAAGTTCATCCCAAATACATACAGTAAGAGTAGTTAATTTCAAAACAATAATAAAAATGGTAAAATTAAGTTTATCAGCATCAAATTCATTCTCAAAAAGGCAGCACAACATCACTGTAGCTGTGCTTCTGTCTTAAAACACCAGTTCATGCAAAACAACAAAGTAGCAACAAGAATGGTGAATCGTCTTATGCTGGTATTTTTGGTGAGTATAGCAAACATTTTTTTGTTTTTTTTCTGAGTGCATTTTGTTTTATGCGAGGCTTTCGACAATTTCTTTAACAACGGTTTGAACCGACTGTAGCAGTACTTCTATTAACTATTCCATTTATTGTCAAAGATATATCGTGCTCTGTGCTTCCAACATGCTATTTTATAAAACTGTAGGGGTTTGGTCAGTGAGCAAATAATCGTCCAGTATGGAAACCAAGTATTATAATTCACCACAGAGGTGTTGATAAAAAGATAGACCAGTTACAATCATGTTGGTGCTGATCCATGTACTTTGTAATTACCAATAGCGGATAGCATTTTGGAAACATGGTCACATGAGGTTAAAACATTTTTAGTTAAGTACTGAAAAAGTAAATAGCTGTATATCTACTTTTAATCCAGTAGGGTGTTGCTCTAGACCAATCATCAGAAAACAAGCACTTTGCCTTGTGAAGATTGAAAGGAAGGACAGCTGGGCTTTGTTCACCACTGGACCTCACAGTATGAGGTTATAACTCTATCCCCTCGGTCAAACTGGGTGTAAAGGGATCCAGTTGACTGTTCTATTTATTTGTTCCACTTGTCCTGTGTCAGTAACATCAGGTTTGAATTTTATATCCATGCTTATGTTGCGTGTGGTCTGAAAACTTTGTTTATAGAAAAAATTATATAAATTACAAAATACTGTAAAACCAATAGTTTACTTTTAAGCTATTAAAGATGAATAAAGCAATTTGCATGGAATAATATACCCTTTTGACTACAGAATAAAATATCTAATGGTAATCGTAGCACTAACCAGTATCAATGCAACTGAATATAATTATATAGAGGAATTGGTCTTCTGTTCCGTTTCTCAGCATCTGTTAACATAGATTACCTCCAATTTGGTGACCTTGGAACAAGTTGATTCACTGTGTATAATGCTTTTGTACACTTTTCTTATTTTTCAGGAGATGGCTAGAGCATACCCTGCTAAACCCCCTTTTCTTTTTTTTGTGTAATTTGAGATTCCTCTGGTTAAATAGTATCCTGTTTTTTTTTTTGTCTTTATAGGAGATTGATGTCAAAGCTGGTGGTGGCCATACTGTGACCGTTGGAGAAATGTGTCGTATGATGTTGATAAAGTTGGATTGGTATGCCACTCTCTTTCCTCGTATACCTGTCCCAGTACAAAAAACTATTGCTCAGAACTTGAAAGAGAGACCAGCCCTGCGTCCAGGAGGTGGTTATCATGAAGAAGAGCAGGAGGAACCTCGACAGATGGTGCAGGCTGAAGATGACGGTTGGGGAGAAGCTGGTCGCACTGCCACAGGCAGGTCTAGCAGGAGGTAGGATTTCACAGCAGGTTTTTACTTGTAGTTGGACAAATCTTAATAGCTAAGGGTATACAAACTTTCACTATTACATGTACATTGTAACCGCTCAGTCCAATAAAATCAATGCAAAACTGTATATTCAAATAAAATCACCGCAGTGTAAAATACCAAACATACTGTCAGCATGTATATGTACTAATTTTGTATCATCCTTAGCATTATTCACATTTTCATATCATTTATTCTAAAAGATATAACTATGGTTACAAACATGTATTTGAGACTAAACTATTGTGAGTTAGGTGCTGCTGCATATCAACTGTAACACTATCAGTTCTCAAATATACGTTTTTATTTCTAGTTCCCCGGTTGATAGAAGGGGAGCTCCATCACGCCGCATTTCACCACATGACATTTCCAGAGAAATTGAAAGGGAAAAGGAGCGACAACAAAGATCAGAAAAATCTTATTCTCATGACCGAGAGCATCATCGACGATCAAGGTCAAGAGATCTTAAACATTCTCGTTCCAGAGAGAGAAAAAGATCTCGAGAAAGACACCCACCAAAATCTCAGGAAAAATATCATAGGAGGTCGCGAAGTCGTGATCGCCCTAATCATCGTTCAGGAAAAAAAGATCGTCATAGTTCCAAAGAACATTCTCGCCATAGATCTAGGTCAAGGTCACGTGACGGACATTCTAAACATTCTAGATCAATATCGCGTGACAGGCATTCTAAACATAAACATCGCAGTCACTCAAGGGAGAGAAGCCACCGTCAAACTTCATTTGAAAGAGATTTACGACGCGAAAAGTCAAGACACAAGTATAACAGTGAATAAATAAGTACACAATAGGTGACAGTTTTCAGTAGCACTGTTTTATATTTGATTCAAAGACAACTTCTTCATATAGTGCACAGATAGAACTGCTTAGTAAACTGTTTATAAAGTCTGTTTCTTATTAAAGTTGTACAAAGGAGTTTGCTGACACTTTAGAAACCAGCACCACCCACAATATTTTTTTGCATGTCTTGTCATATTTATAGGAAATGATCGGACCCCCTTTCTCGCACAATTAAACGTGGAGCAGTCCAAACATGTTTTAGTATACATTTTATTTTGCTGTCTGAAGATGACAGAAATCATAGTGCAAGGATTTTAACACGAAAGGTTTACACTTAATCTAGGGCTAAAAAATATGAAGTTGTACTGCATGTTACTGGGATATTATCTCTGACTGAAATATGAAAGGGGTTGTAGCCTTGTACTTGTTGCTTCTTATATTCTGCTTGAGATGGCAAAGCCAATACTGCTATTAGTTCATTTACACCAATACTTTGTGACAACTAAACTGGTGATTTCTCAGTTATTTTTGTGGTGTAATACAACAAACTGTTGTGAAAAAAAATGATTTCTAAGATTTTTTATTTTGTACTAAAAGAAGTTCATCGTTCCAAGTTTGAACAGAATGATTCTGTGATGTAGAACTGATATTTGGCAGTCTAGTGACATAGAACATGTATGTAAAACTGATTGTTCCATACAATCTAGTTAAGTAGTATCAGTTGTTATCAGCAATGTTTAAAATTGCGTGCGACACACCGACAATTTTGTCGTAAATCTTCAAACATGTCGATCATAAGATTTTTTTGTAGTAGATAATATGATGTATATGTATAAAAATAACAATAGTAATAAGATATGTACCAGAAGATAATCAATTTTATTATACTATTTTAGAATATTTCTTGTTGATACTTAACTATCAAGTTCAAATGACACAACAGACATGCAACCAGTTTTGGGAAGTTTTAGTATTTTAAACAGCAGGAACTAAAATTCAGTGTGCTGCTTGAATCCCCTAGATGGGGCAAGCAAACAAATCTAAATAATCCAACAATTCACTTTTTTGGAATGATGAATCTCTGTACTTTTGCACACATGATTCATTCATTAACACGAAGAATTCTGGGATGCATCTGGTTTGTTTTTGCTACATTTAACATCTGCATGCAGAAAGCTTACACAGCAAAGTTTACTGGAAACTATTAACAACAAAGTTTTTTTGTGTACTGTTTGAGATAATGTGAGCCAGACTAAAAAATAATGTGACAAGAAAGTTGTTTTACATCTAAATAAAACTGATATAATATTATAAACACTTAAAATGCCAGACATTGTCTGCCACAACTGTGACATAATCACATGACATAATGGCTAATGCAAATTGCCCAGCTACAACTTGGTGTAGCAGTGTAGATCCACCATAAACTGCTTGCTTGTGTTTAAAAATTGGACTTCTACTGTGTGCAGGTACATGCTAAAATTAGACTGCTTCAACCACAATACTAGCAAATTTGTCAGACATCTTCACATTTGCTCTGACTGTAAATGGTGTTAAAAGGAAGTCTTGTATTGTCTTGTTCAGCTAAACACCTCCAACACTGGGGTTTCTTGAGCCACCTACTATGGCAGCAATTTTGACAGCCAGTCCTCCAACCTTTGCTTCTTGCAACTCTTCGTCTGGCATAACCTATATAGAACAAACATTAGTAAAGCAGGTGCAGTTTTCAAATACTTTATATCATGATTTTTATATCATAAATGATTAAGCATTCTGTGAATGCTGAGAAAAACTATATATCCTAGTCAGTAAAAGCCAATGAGAGATTTTAGAACACTACAAATAAGAGACTCTTTGCGGGATTGCAGATATCTTTATCTGTCTTGTGAAGCTTAGGGTGTTCCATTAAAAATTATCAGGAAACTAAATTTCTTTTGTCTCTCCCTAACCTAGTTATTCAAAATAATTTCAACCTCCCCCTCTCATAGTAAAAATTTTTGCTCACCAATACTAAAAACGTTTTTATTATGCCTTCCCCTGTATCTAGAACTTTATACAACCTCTATACCCCCATAATCAGGTGCCCCCCTTGATAAGTCCCAGAAGGCACAAAATGTTGTGCAACTAGTGCAAAGAATAAACAGCCCCTACTTCACAAAATTGTGTTTCCTACACAAGGTTTACATAGAAGTATGATAATAATTTACCCTGTCAACTATGTGTCTGTAGACTTTACCATCAGTACCAACGTAAAACTGTGAGTATCCATCATGCCACCTGTAATGTAATATTTGGGATCATAAGGCACCAAGAGCATAAAAACAATACTTCATGCACTAAAGAGCCTGCAAATGCCAGTAGAAACTCTATAGAGCCTCTTTAAAACAATTTCCTAAGGGAAGGGCTGTCTAGCAGAAAGCCACAAAAGGTTCAATACTTAGGTAAGTAAAAAGATCACCGCATGATATAGCTATTGTCTTAGAATGAGTAGATGGATATCTAGGGTTATATATTACAACTATCTAACTTAATATTAAGTCATTCGTTCACGAAATATGTCCCTCATCGGATAGCCTTTTACTATTACTTTGGTGGTACATAGTTCAACTGGATGCACTAGCCTCATTGTCTGGGGTGGATAGGTTCATTTTAGCCTCATAGTCTAGATTTCTAATATTCTTTAAAATTGTAATGGTCACCAAATTTGAAGAAATAATCCCACCACTTTGGCCACTGTTGCTCATGTCTCCAGACAGGTGAAAGGCACATTATTTATACCTCAGTCTGTGCTTGTGTATATGTTATTCACTGAAGCAAAGGCATAAAATGGACCACCTCAAGAACTGATCACCAAACTAGTAATATTATTAGTAGCGAACTAGTAAATATAACATTACTATAATATTAGTTATTAATCAATATACATACTTCGACACGTCTTCCTTAGATTTTTTGTACTCCCAAGGAAAGAACTTCCAGATTTTAATAGATTCCCATTGTGGAACACCTGTGATGCGCCAACGTACACAAATTGTGCCATTTTCTTTATTCTGCGTGATGCTCAGCAACACCATTTTCACATTAGAATATTTAAAGCGGGCCCAGGCTCTAAGTTTAAAGACTTGAATCACATATGCTGATATTCCTCTGTAATGAAATAAATATATCAATATTAAAACAGCAAATGTAATCTACAATATGACATGGAAAAAAGTGGACATATTAGGATTTAGATTAAACTAACTAATGCAAATAATTCCTAATATGTATTTATTGCATTATTATCTAAAAAGAGTACATATTAATGAAAGCACAAGTGCTTCCCCAGCACCACACCACAAGTGTACGATTATACATTTATAACCAAAATGTATTTCGTAATAATTATAAAATTTGTCAGAATGCATTGTATATACTATTACATAATCATACCATTTAATTTACAAAACATATACAATTTAATATAATTATAATTGTTATCATGTGTTTCCTCCTAATAATCTGTTCACATTATTTAAGACGGGGTGAAAAACACGCAAGTTGCTGTGGGATTTAACTTTCTTCTTGTAAGAACTATTACCAAGAAGGAAAAATGTAATTTTGTCTCGCAAATTCTGACTCATCTGAAATGCATTTTTTTACAGAAGTTGCTCGATTCTCATCTCAAACAAATACAACAGATCGAAGATATATGATGCCACCCATGTGACTGCCTGACAACAGTGTAACACCTATTGTTAATGCTGAAAAATTGTCTACCCTGTTGATTTGATTATATCCTCAGAATGATGCAAGCAATTTCTTTCAAATTTGGAGGTGCATTACACAACAGGTTGAACTTTTGTTCATAAATTCATGTGAAAATGGTTGGCATGGCAATGGTGTTTATTTTACAATTTTTTAGAAAAAGTGACGAATTGTATTTTTTTGCAGTAATTCTCATTATAGTAAGTAAACAATACATTATGATGTAAATTTCCATGTAAGGAAATGTTTTAAGAAAAAATTAGATCATGTTTTATCAATTAGTGACGATGCCTCGTTATTCTGTAGGAAGATCAACAGGGTAAGTAACGCAACTGCCGGGTAATAGCAAATGTTAACATTGGCAGTACAAATTATTTTGTATTTATTTACATATGATATAAAATTTTCTGTTTTCATTTATGACTTTTACATATATGTAGTAAAAATAGTTATCTATTTTAAATTCGTTCGTTCCATTTATTTGTCACAAAATCAACACAAATGGACTTTACTACTCTTATTGAACGGCAATAATATGACGCCATCATGTTTACATTTCGGAAAAAACAGTCTAACGATAAACAAACAAGGTTACTTAAAATATATTGTTTTTGAAATAAATATCTTCCTTGTTATGTTTTTGCAAAGGCCAGAATCTAAATATTATCAGTTTTGTAGCCGCAGAATTAGCATATTTATTAATACTGTTTTACTTGGTGCTACATTTGGACCCTGGTCATAATGTTTACCTAATTTTATAAATTAGATGGTGATAGCTGGATCAAACTAAAAATTAATGTACATTATCTTCGGAGGATAAGGATTAAAATGTTTCTGTCACATCCATCACAATGGACAAATATTCGTATGGTAATACTGTGCATTGTATCATATATGCTATCAGATTTGTATGAGAATGAGAATTAAGTTATAAAATATACAATGTTTCACAAACTATCATATATTTTCCTTGTGAAAGTCATTCAAGAAGAAATAGAAATTTGGTTGGTTAAGGTAAGTATTGTTTACTTACTATAATGAGAATTACTGCAAAAAAATACAATTATTTTCATTATTAAAATAAAATTAAACTTGTCCATGCCTTAAACATTTTGAAAGGGACAGCTCTTCCATTTGTCAATCATGTCAGTTAATATACTACCGCTTAAAGGTACAGGACAAAAATTTAACATTTATACCCAGAGAAGATTTTTTATGATTTAAATCTATAAATTCAAAACAAAAGCTGCCTTCTGACTAAAATAACTGGAAGAAGGAAAATACTTTTGTTCTCTGTAATTATTTTTTCTAAATCTTCAGTTTTATATTTTTAGTAAAATACTTCCTTTTTAGTAATACCATATTTCCCCTGGGCAATTATAAAAAAAAACATTTCTAGGAGGGCAACTATTAGAGAGGTAGCAATTATTAATTTTCTTTTTGAACACCACTAGGCTCATTCAGACTTACGACTTAGAGCGCTTCACAATAGAGCGCTTTATAATAATGCGCTTCAGCCTCTAGTGTGTACACGATTAATTCGCTTCAAGAGCATTAAAATAAAGCGCATCAAGCAAAAATTAATCCTCTTCCCGAGGTGAATTAACTT
>JAOXYB010052657.1:0-11500 GCA_028565635.1 Phoronis ovalis
AAAATGTCACCTAGCCTAAGCGACCCACCAATATATGGCCTTCCTAGAACCACCTTTGAATTGTCCAGGTAGCGCTTTGTCTTCGCGGCTATAGACTTTCTGTTACGTGCCCTTTCGGGAACAAACATGGCCGCCAGTCGGCCATATTGGAAGTAATCGAGGTCAAGTATAAGCGATCTGCACTTTGACATGTATTTATCCTGTGCCGAATATGAAACCGATCGGGTAAAAACTGAAGCTGTTATCGTGAGACAAAGAAAGTGTTACATACGACGACAACAACAACGACGACGCCTACACTAAGACAATATGCCCATCCACCACTATGTGGTCATTTATCAAAAAACATGCAGTGTATCACGAGTTCAAGATATAGTTCTGGATTTTTAAGAAAAACATAGCACACGTATTTCCGTACATAACCTTAAACTAAAACTGAAAAATCGCCAAAATGGAGTAGTGTACTAGAGGTATATTTTGAGTACCTAATTATCACCACGTTGTGTAGCTCTATTATGTCCCATTTTTTAAAGATAAATACTAAACTTTCATAATATACTGGAATATATATATATCAACATGTATATCAAACATGCATCAACTTTTAACTAGTGCAAGCTGTTAAATCAATCCACAGTAAAATGAAGTATTCTACCTTCTACTACAAACAAAGCAAACTTGTACTAGCTAAATTACTTTGACAACAAATAATGATGATGTATATATACCAGGAGGTATCTACCGTGCAAGCTAAACAGTTGAGGGAAAAGAAAAATCCTTTTCATATTAAAATATACTTGTAAAGTAATGTTTTGGAGCAAAACATGCTACTTGTTCACAAAATGATAACATTGCATTTACAATTAATATTCTATACAGTCCTTCACTTAGACAAAACTCTAATCAACTACACATATAAAGCATATTGAATTAAGGCAAATGAAAAATATTTTATAAAAACATTCTCACATATGTTTTACAAAATTAAGTTCTTGAACATGATAATCAAAGATCGAAAATTAATACATGGCTTGTAAGCACAAACATTGAAAAAACAATGTTACGAAGACAAACAAATGAATAGGGATTAAAATGCAGTTACAACATGAACACCTACCCATGTTCTTCTCTATTGAAGCAAAGAAGAAAGGCAATAATATTGTAATCATGTCCATTTTTGAAGCAAGCAGTGACAATACAAAGTGAATAAATGTACAATGTACAGCGGTTTTAACTATAAATGTTAAACAGTTAAAAAGTTGCTGAAGATTTCCAATCAAATAAAATTTATTCAATACTGAGATTCCTAAAAAAGAGGTTAAGGCAGATAACATAGCAGTGCTTTATTTTAGCTAGCCTAACTTCTAAATCGTCAGGTCAGCTCCTGTTTTGAAATTAAGTGAGAGGCGCTGTCCCACTGTATAACAAAATAAAAACTAATGTCACATACTGCATCTCTTTCAATAAAAGCACTGTCTGTTAGTTCCATTTGTTTTCTTTGAAGGGCTGCTATTCTCTCCTGGTCCTTTCGTAATCCTTCCATTTCTGACTGGTGCTCTCCTTCCAACAAAGCTCTTTCCATTTCAAGCTAAAATTCAATAGAAACCCACATAAAACCATTTTTCATAATCGTTGTTATTTATACCCAATGTTAAAAATTAAATTTCTAGTAACTAACTGAACAAATTTTATCACTGTGACATACCTTGGCGATGACCTCTCGAACAAAATCACACAATTCCTGTGTACTGTGATTTCATTTTTGCTGGTCCTTTAGATTGACAAAGACCTTTTATTCACATAAATTACATCTAACAGGAGAATTTACACATACATTTCCTAGGTAAATTTTTAACAAATAACAATGATACCAAGGTTAATGTTTAATTTAAATATACCATGACCTAGGAAGGTTTCCAAAATGTTATCCGAAGGGCAAAAGTGGGCACATATAATTCCAAGGTACTTGAACTTTACTATTTTCCTGTACTAAAAATGGTAACACAATTGGTGAAACTTAGTGCAGGCATACTTCTCTAATAGCTTCCTGTTGCTGTGTTTCCACTTCATCAATTTTCTGTTTCAGATTATTAACATTGCTAACACACAGTGAACGAGATTTCTTCAGTTGTTCCAGCTGAACTTTTATACTGATATCCTAAAAAATAACAAAGAATAACATTGGGAGCAGTGTTATGTAACTACTGGAGTTCTATATTTTCTATTGCAAACTGAGATAAATATACTAACTCAACTTGCCTTTGAAAGCAACTTGTATGCATATAAACTTTCTATTAATAAAGTATAACTTTCTACTATAACACACAAAATTTAAGCCTCTAAAGAACAAATATTTATTTTACCTACTCAGCTAAAACAACAACACCTGTCGCCTAAATTTGATGGCCTAATTGTTAAAACAATAAAATTTTACCTCACTATTTCCAAGCACATCATTCACACCTTTACCACTAGAGGGCGACCCTGTAGATTTGAGTTGATCTGTACTTTTTCCATTTTCCAGTGGAGATGCTGCTTGCAATTTTTTACTCAGACAGGCAATGTCACTATGTTCCTGATCTGAGGATGAGCTACTTCCTATACTCCGACGCGATGTTAGAGCAGTATTAACAGTTTGCTGTAGTTGAACACTGTCTAATCCAAACTGAGACAAAATATCTACATGTCCCGTGCCTTTACTAGCAGAATCAGAATTCAAACTAAGCGGACTTAACGGTCTATCATTAGTAGGACTAGCTACACGGTTGTGCTTTAGTTGAGTTTTGGGTTGGCGTTTGATTGTGTTATCATGTAAGTCTTCCTCCGATGTGGACCCTGAACTTGTTACACGATTTCGATAGTCAAATGATAAACTATCTTTATGAGAAGAAGTGGGTGAGGTCAGAAACAAAGACCCATTTGTCATTATTTTAGATTTTTGCTCCCTACGCTCTAGAGAACCAGTGGACTTTCGTTCAATAGAGCTTGTTGAAGAAGAGTCACTTTTTAATTCAGAATTTTGTATCTGACGATCTTGCACAATATCAGTAGCTTCATCATGAGCATAATTATCAGACTTAATCAAAGGTGGTATTTCATCTAAATTTAATTGAAAGTCACCTTTCTCTTGTGTACTTTTTAGTACTGGTGACTCATCAACAGACTGAGGACTTACAATGGCTGTTTCTTGTATTGTAAACTTTTCCGCTTGAACTTTCTGAGGAAGACCAACTAAAGGTAAATGGCGTGTATTCTCAAACTTTTTGTTTCCATTCCTCTGTATATTTTTATTTTCTATTCTTTGTTCCATTTCTTGTATATTAAAAAAATTATTACTACTGTTTGTTAATAGAGTATCTCCATCACTGTTATCTTTACTCTCTGTTATATCTACTGTTTCATCTGAAAATTTCACCACATTTTGTTTTGCTTCTGATATACCATTGTTTGTTTTTCTCTCTAATGAGTTACCTTCACATCTAACCTTTGATGAATGTGTTTCATCCTTTGCAGCAGTCCCACACAGTTTCTCGCTCTCAACTTGTTGCTCATACTCGGAAAACATATTTAAAATTTCCTCTAAGCGTTGTCTTTCTAATTTTTCCATTTCTTGGTCTCTTTTTCTTTCTTCCTTCACTTGCTGATGTTTTACAGATAGATCTTGCTGACTAGCTGTCAAATTTTCTAGATCTAAATTGCCAGCAAACATCTCCAATGTTCCTCGGCCAGAAAGAACACTTCCCTTTGCAGATTGAGCTGTGTGTAAATTGGCAAGTGTGCCCGCTGATACCATTTTGGAACTATCTCCTGATTTTAGTGTATCATTGCTAGAACTTGTACTACTAACACTTGTAAATGAACTTTCACTAGCTGTGCTATTAACCCTTTCTGTTCCAGTACCATTTAACTGACTTAGTGAAAATCTTGTGGTAGTTGTCTCCCTAGTAAATATTTTTTCCCCAGCATGCTGTTGAATCGAGGGAGTGAAGATTTTCTCTCCAGCATATTGCACACGTGCTGGGCCTCCACTTCTTGTTAGTCCTATTGAATGCCTTTCCGAATCACTGTCTGAGCTTTGCCTCTTCATTGAGCCACTGTTGTATGGAAACACAGATGACACCACATATGATTCAGGAGAAGTTGGTGACTTTGGTGACATGCCTGGATTGTGATGAAACATTTTTTCAAAACGATTAATTTTGCTTGTAAAACTAGCTTCAGCAGCATGATCAAGGTACTCCTTTTCTTGAGATGGAGACACTGGTTGGACAAAGTTGACTCTTTGTTGAGAATACTGAGTTTGTTCGTTATTCCGTATTTCCTCTATTGTGGATGCTCGGTTATTTTCTGCTAACAGCCGCAAATAGTCTTGATCAGCATCTACACCTGCGATAAGAATAACAAACATCAAAAATTATTACGAGAATTATTCTTGCAAAAGATATCTTTTACTATTTTTTTCTCGAAAATAAAATAAAACAGTTTCTCAATAAAATACATACCTATGTGTTTAATCAATGCTATACACTGTTTTAATTCATGTCTCTGTAAAACATAGTATGTAAACCTCAAGGTTGCTTTCTAAACTTAAATTGCATTTTGTATAAATATATCAATCTGTTTCCTTCCACTTCACACTATTAGGGGACTAGCAGGAAAACTAGTTTTGAATGTCTTGCTTTTTAAGACCTTTTAATGAGAGAAGTCATGTGAAGATAAGATATCAAATTAAATGTCTAGAGGTAAAACCTGTAACAAAATTTTCCCTTTTCTTTGCCCTGTTAGTGACACTGCAAAAAATATATGATTAAACAGCTCAAGAGGATGCAATTTTATAAACAGAATTATTTTCAAACATGCTTCATTTACTGGTTTTTTTTATCAAAGATCTCCAAGCAGACTGTGGTGGGCAGGCAGAGTCTAATATTGAAATCATAAAAGACATATGATAATGTTTATGTCTGTTGACATTTGATTTAATGCCAAATAATGAATAATACCATATTTTTTTTCCAAAACATCTTGAGCAGAACACAAGTACATAAACTATAAACATAAGGCAGTATTAGCACAAATGACTGCCTATCCTCAAGCAAAGGTCTGGCTTCACTTTTTTTCAGACACAACTTACATGGCACTCAATCCTTTAATTTCAGCTTAATTATAAGCAATTTTCCAGTTAATTTAATGCCAACTGTACTTATAGGGGACAGTTTAGTTGACAACAACAATTCAATCTGTTAAATTGATTATATCTGTAGCTAGCTGCTATCAAAGGGTACACCACTCAGCTGACAGATAGTAACCAACCCATAAATAAGACTTGGCTTTCCTTTGGAGAGCTATTATAATTCATATTTCTATTCAAATATTTTTAATGACCTTCCTATTAGAATGCATTTCTTTACACTTTGGAATATGTATATCAAAATAATTATAGGAAAAAATATCAATAAAGAAATTTTGAAAAAAAAAATACAGTTTGGGGCATAAAATAAATCCATTTGCACTGTTCAGCCCGGGTATAGCCTACATAGCCCACTAATGGCGATTATGGGAAATTGTAATTTGAAAGGGTCTATGTACTTCCCTGTAAATATTAAATACATATATTGCTGTATGATTCAAAATACTTCATGCTGTGCCTATCATTTTCCCAAAGACCTTTCTTGTTTAATATCTTTAAATACTGTCCACAAGCAGTGTTTTTAACTACATTATCATTCTTCAAAGAAAAGTGATGCTCTAACAAGAGGTTTTTTATTGATATATTCACATAAATTCTATAGTCCTTTGAAAACTGATTTTCAACATTCAAAATTTACAGATTTTTTGTTATAACAACGTTCATAAAGAATAGTTATTTTTGACACTATTCAATACATACAAGACTAACGTACCAGGAAGAAAACCAATAGGAGCCATGGAAATGCGAGCATCTGCTGGTAGAGCATCCTTCATCTGCCTGGCTTGCTGGGGATGATTAAAACGGAAGTAGTTAGAACGTCCAAGACATATCATACACCCTACAGCAGGAAAAAACAAAACAAACATGTAGTAAAATCAAACAGTACCATAATTTCCTAACATATGCCATTGGACAATGAATGTTAGCTCCAAGATCTTATAATAAACAACCTACCCAACAGGTGATGTCACATATCTAAACTACTGCTATAAGTCCTCAACTTATTACCATGTTGCCAACTTTTTACATATCTAAAAGTGCACATATTATAAGCAGATTTTTAAACTCAAAGTAAAAGCATGCCAAAAATTAAAAGGGAGAAAATTATGCAATGGTACAGTAGATGTACAAAACTGTAGATATGTGAATTGAGATAATCACAAGACTATACATACAAAAGCTGGCCCATTTTCTTCTCTTAGATTTCACTTTTTTCATTATCGCCAAACTGTTAGAATTTTTTTTCTTTAAATACGGTGAAATTCCAGATATTCCATGAGAAAAAAGTACGAAGATAATTATGTAAACTCACAAAACACTATTTGAAGTTTTTTTCTTTTTTGAATTCAAGCAGCCTGTACTAAAGACTTTATCTTAATTAAACAGCTTCTCCAGTGGTTTTATAAAGTTTAAATGTAGTCAAT
Source organism: Phoronis ovalis (assembly GCA_028565635.1). Lineage (NCBI taxonomy): Eukaryota > Metazoa > Phoronida > Phoronidae > Phoronis > Phoronis ovalis. Next base: position 6,613 of record JAOXYB010052657.1, read on the forward strand.
ATTAATTCTTCTCCTTTGTTAATCCTTACAATTAATAAGGTAATTGAATTACAAATCAGGATCATATATGAAGATTAGCAACTGTTGAAGAGACTATGGTTCAATGCAAACAACTGTTTGTTCAACTGTTTAAAATGTCACTAAAATTTTTAATAAAGTACTGTATCAAGGCTTTAGTCATTTTGTAAGGAGAGAAAAATTCTATAATGCAGTTGCTCTGCACAACCATCAGGTACTGACTAAATGGGATCTGATATAATATTTTAGATAAATAATAAAACATCTGCAGAGTTATGATTTCAGAGTTTTTTATAACAGGAAGTCATGATAGAGTATGATCTTTTGTGCACCATGCAAAAATCAGTGATCTTTCAAGTCTTATTTTTAATCCATATATAAATCCTTATTTGCCTAACTAATCCTTTCATATAGGTGAAGAGTTCTTGACTAGAAAGCATCCACCTTACATGTAAGTGTTACTACTAATGGCATCGGCCTTCCTATAACATATGGGGTATTATCATTAGCCACACCAGAAACTTATTTCATCTTAGTCTCTTCCAACGGAAATCATAAAAACATGATACATTTCTATAAAAATCGTCTTGCAATAAAGATGGTAATACTATCACAAGATATTGGTTTGTATCCTGTCACACCATCTGCTTTATAATACTAACACAATAGATCAGTCTAGACTTTAATGAGTCATGATTCTCAAGAATCTGTTAAAATACATAAGGTAATATTCACAAGACAGATATTTTATAAATGCAAGATAGATACAATTAATATTAACAAACTAACACTTTCAACAGCAGCTTGTGTTTTTAGATAGAAAGACTACATCTCTAATTGACCATGGGACCTACTTTTTTCACCATTGTCAAATTAGTGATAAATAAGACACTAAAATTTCTCTATGATTTACATCAAAAACTGAGCTTCCAAGTATTAATATCTGTTCCTTCTAGTAAAAGTGAAACCAAAGAATTAAAACATTCATATGTGTATTTGTGTTATATCTAACAGGAACATGTGGGCAGGTTCATTCAAAAGTTTACTAATCTTTAAAATTCAATGTGATAGGTAGACAGCTAGTTTTCTTAATTAGATTAAAACAGTGGAGTACTTATTCAAACATATTCTCATGAAAAACCACACATACGTACTTTCAGGCTGAAAGCAAGGAATAACCTAATTAATCAATTATAAGGATTCTTTCATTAACAGTAACATTAAATTTGCCAAAAAAACTACCTTTATTTAGCTTGCATTATTATTTTTTTAGCAATGCACTTTAAAGCCTTAGTCTGACTAATTATTTAAAGCAGTCTGCTCTATCATTACTTAATTGATCATAAAATAATAATTCTTTGTCTGTAAAAAAGCATGAAATATTCCTTTTTTACTCAAGTTTCCTCAAAGGAATAGTCTACAAGATGTTGTATTGCAGACAGAATCCTCTGAAGGGTTGTATGATGTTCTAAAATAAAAAATGATGTAACCACAACTATAGTTAAAAGGTTGTGAATATTTTATATTACAGAGAGGCTCATGGATTTTTCAAATTCCATTTAATAACTACCTTTCTGATTTTTTTGGGACTATGTAAGGTACCTGATTTTGTACAACATATAGCCTGAGGAATACAGCATACATTTTTTTGAAATTGAAGACAGATGTTCTGTAGCAATTATATTTTTCTCCCAGGGAATGGAATACCAAGTAATATAGTTTCTAATATAGTGTTTATTGATATTACTCACTAGTAAGGTACTTTAGAAGCCCTATTAGTTTTTCTTTATTTCAAAATATACATTCATGACTATCATACCCATGTTTGCTATACTGACCAACTATGTTTTTTAGTATACTGATGTTGGCATTATTCAACTGTTAATTTTTATATAGAAATTACTAAAGGGTCTGAAAATTTTAATTCCTATCTGATTATTTTTACATTGCTACTTGCTACTGAATACAAGTGTGAAATATTGATGATTACCATTAATCTTTTATTCTATAACCTTGTTATTTTTAACATCAAACTGGATAGCAAGTTAATGCAATTACTGTGTTAAAACTTATATTGACAAGTTAAAATGTATGATTAATATACTAATATACAACATTGCTATTTATCATTTAAAACTCTGAGTTACAATGCAAAATCACTTTTCCATTTTATGAATACAAATTTGAATTGTTCACATTTTAGCATGGTTCTAAGCAATTAACTGACTAAAACTACTTCAGGAGTTATGTCTGCTTTTAGTTTTTTAGCCTCAGAGTTTCAGAACAAAGAGCCAGCAGTAAACAAGAATCTTAACAGAAAGACCTCGTGTGATAACAATGATTATGGTATGTTACCATTGTTTCAGTTAAACTGCAAATTAAACAAAAAAATTAAAGAGCATACTTTTGTATTAATTAAGAATGATTTGGAAATATAATGCCTACCTTGCGTTAATACTGCGGGCTCCTCAATTCTTAACCCATCAATCGTGCACAGTTTTGATACTGGGTGAATACTAACAATTCCACCTATACTTTGTATGTAACAGTGTTCTGGGTCCACTCCAGTTCCCTGTATAACTATATCTTGAGGCTTAGCTGCATCCGACCTTCCAATTCTAGTAATGCCTACAGGAAAACCAAAATATTTTTTGATGTTCTAGCTGCCAAAATTAACAAGAAATTATATCAATAAATAGCAGCAGATATCAAAATGCTTGCAAATGTATTTTAAATCTTGATAAATTTACCTATCTTACCATATCAATAGAATGGTCAAGTTTCATGTTACTGAGCATACAGAAGACCTGTTAGCTAGTGACATCTAGTGGAATGGTTGCTCATTCCCTTATGCCAAACTGTGTTTAGTGAGGCTTACATAGCTTTGTCTGATGATATACAGTTGAATTTTTAGGTGAATATACAAAGTATTTGTTTTAAGATACATAAAGTTAACATAATTGTCTAGGTGGCACAGGTATCTCTCCCAGTAAACGTACCCTCAGCTAGAGGCAGCAGTGTTATAGCTGTACTTAGTCTCCCACTTCCTAAGCTGACTAAATGAGGTTTGTCAGTTTGGACTTTTAACCCCTTGCCCGTGTCTGTGACTTCTAACTGTTCCTAAAACAAGATAAAGAATTGTTTTTTGCAAGCTCACATATGAATATGAACTTCTGCATATAGGCATGTAATTTATAGCAAGGACAAAATGGACAAAAATAGTTACAATGTTGAAACAACATATCTTCATAGATAACCAGAGAAAATGGATAACAATGAAAAGAATGTATTATACAACTTAAAGCACCGATTTCATTTTATATGTCTGAAATTCAAAAGAGCTATGACAGTACCAAAATGTAACTGATCTATCCATTACTGACACATATAAATTAAGTTCAGGATAATCCTAGTGACTATAAGGACATCTGGACACAGAACACAACTACCATATATCTACCATAACATTGTGCATAAATGCAATAAAACATAACAAATCAAATTACTAACTAAATATTAAATGCCTAACTCATATAATCACAGCACAATGATATATATCATGTTTATAAATGGACATCACAGAACAGATACAAAAAAAATGCTAGACAAAACAATCTACAAGCTGTGTCAGCCTTCTGAGCAAAAGCATCACCAGCATACCGCTGTTAAAATCACCTGCAATTGAAAAGGTTCTGGACTCCTTTGTCAATACTGTGTTTGCTTCTTTCAAAGATTTAGATTATTGTACTATGCCTAAATGCAATATCATCTAATCAGTATCAAGCTTCATTAAAGCATACATTAACTACACAGAACAATATTGTGTACCTATTCCCCAAATGCACAGAAGATGAGCCTAAAGGTAATTATAGTTATTTATAATTTCAAACCATTTAGAAAAAGTTCAAATATAATTAACAAGTCAGTTCTAGGGATTGTGTTGGATATCAATAGTTTTGCTGTCAGTACTATATTTCAGTAAAATTGTTATTTTACATAATTGTACATCTGGCAAAGTGAGGAAAGCAAGAATTGTGCTATAAACAAGTTTTTAATATTACAAAAAAATCTCTGGTTATACATTTCAAATTTTCCAAAGAATGATAGAGGAAAATGTGCTGAAAGTCTATAGAAATATTTGTGATTCTTATGTTTTCACCAAAATAAATTTAATTGTGCGACATCCCACAAAGAAGTAAATAATATAGCACAAAGAGCAATCAACAAAACATGTATTTACCTATCTAACACAGCACAGTGTAGAAGCCATTATGCAATAATTAATCAACAATATTTGAACACAGACTTTTTGGAAATAATATTATACAGACAGAAGCAGCAGGACAGCTGTGCGGAAGTTCAATGGCAGGGTTAGTTTGCTAGCTGAAAAAAGAAATTCTCAATCTCATCGCAGTATTACCGTTATAGTACTGTTGAGCTCATTGAGTTGAGCTAACTGCATTTCTAAAGCCTGAAAATGGGAACAGAACATGCAGAGATTAATTCATAATAGGAACGTAAAAACATTATATTTCCTGCACTATAATAATGAATTGTTATTTGCTATATTTAAGCAAGCAAAAATGCTTTGCTATAACATTGGCAATATCATATTTTTGATTAAATCTAACATTATACATCCATAAGGCCTAAGTACACCATAGCACGAGGCTATCGAGTTCAGTAAATCGATTATAGCATGCCAACCGAGAGGTGAGAACACTCAAAAACTTGCAAGCGTGATTGTATTAAGCAAATGTTAACTTTTCCTGTCAAATTAAAGAAATTTGATAATCACAGAGGATCATGAGAAGGCTAACATTGACTGAGTATGAAAACACAGCAAAATTAAGGGTGAGCGGTACTTCAA
>JAOXYB010052690.1:0-11493 GCA_028565635.1 Phoronis ovalis
ACTGGTTGTTACAAACCTGGTAGTAATCCAAATTATTTGTTTTAAGCAGTGGGTAGCAATCCAAATTTTTGAATTTACTTATGGTAGCAATCCAAAAATAACTGGTAAAAAGTATGCAATCCAAATCCAAAATTTTTTGGTCCGCCTCACACCCCTACCAAAAAATACCTTGAGTACCCACCCCCCCGGGTGCTGTAGCAATGCGATTTATTATCCATTCCTTATTATTTTTGACAAACTCAACTAGTTCTGACTGAGTTTTTAGAACAGAACCTAGCTTTGTTAATTATTTATGGTGCTGATATATAATTAAGGGCCTTTTAAATTTCCTGTCACTATGTTGTCTATTTTTGCTACAACGTTACATAACTATAGTCTATACTAGGTCGACCACAACACATTGGCATTGAGTCGTGTAATTGTATATTATCCTTTCAAAAATCATATTCACTGTTTGTAAGTAGAAAACTTAGCCTAGCTATATAGGCAGCATGTAATGCCTGCATAATTGTTGTAATGAAACAATGACCATGGTTAACTCCTCGGGTTAACCCCTGGGGAGTCCGTGTGTTTCGGATTGAAAAGGATTGCCCCGGGATTGCCACTATACCTACTGGTATATGGTCGAAAATATAAGACTCCCCCAGGTTGTTATATTGCTTACAGACTCTTTTAAATTTTAATCTTACAGGATGAACTTCATTTTGCTGGCAGTGAACACAAAGAACACGAAATCCATACAGCATTTGTAAGCTCAATCTAAATTTGTTTTGTTTTCAAGATTATATTTTTGTTAGAAGTAACTTTTGTACCTTCCGACTCTTTAAAAAATATAATGACATCGACAAAGTTAATTTTTGTAGATCCAAAGTATCCTGCATAATAACAGAGTGTAATAGTGCAAGGCGGATCGCTGTTCATTTTATAAAGGCCGTGATATTTGATATTTTAGTTTTACTTACTTTTTTCATTATTATTATGTTAATTACATGAATGGATTACTGCCAGGAAAACACACTGAAATTGAAATATGTATTAAAAAAGTTTAGTTTTGTTTTTATTATTATTTCAGCAAAATATTAAAAGATTTCTCAACGTGTGCAATACTCACAACCTTCGTGTCTTCCTGATTGACCCTATTATTCTGTCTCGCATCGCCAACAGAAACTTTACAAGATCTGAATCAGAGTGCAGGATTTTATGTCCAGATAAGAAACTAATAACATTTGGCGTGCAGAGTATTTACTGGAATGATCATGTAAGAAAAAAAAATTCTCTATCTGCTATTTGCATCACAGGTGATGAACCCAAAGTCTCCCTTAGCACCGTGTTTTGTGAAACTGCACGATTGTGCATTCACAGAACACAGCATTTGGTTTTGTGACTGATAATGTCCACAAGTGCATGCAAATAGTCTATTACTCTAAAGCAGATGGGTGCCTTAGCTGCAGCAAATGTTTGTTAGAGTATGTATATGTGTTTATTTTATAAATTAAACGATAAGTTTCCTGCCTGCACCAAAGATTGCCATCACTAGTGAAAATGTATGGCCAGCATAGAAGGCTTAACTTGTCTGTTTTACGGAATGTTATGAAGTTTAAACTTATATATAGGAAATTTTATATACCTTCTAAACATGAGTACTATTGTTAAGTTTACATACATGGAGCCCTATTGTTGAACATTTCTGCACAAACCAGAAAATTTGAACATATCACCTGTAAATGTTTTATGTGCTGACATAACCCTAGTCCTGGATGCTTGATCTACCTATGATGACAGAAAACTCCCACCCTGTCATGTCTTACCCATGACCATACTACGGCAACTTTGGTCAGTTTGAGATCATGGCAAAGTCCATGAACACATGACAAAGCATAGAACTTAAAATGACTACAATATACAATAAATATGAGGTAACTACAATATACAATAAATATGAGGTAACTACACATTATGCTGATTTTCGTGTTGGCTTTTGTAGGACATAATTATGAAGAAATTTCAAGACAACCATTTCCAATATATGACTTTCCATGAATTTGACCCTCGCCTTCAGAGCATTGATAAGTCTTATAAAATCAGTATACCAACACATTATTTTTTTGAATATCATAAACATGTTATACATCTGGTTGTGTTTTATGAGAGGAGTCAAAAGTTTTTATGGCATGGTGCAATAACGTTTAATACAACACAAAAAAGATGGCTGCAAATACGAGGCATTGGGTATAATGGTGCTTATCTCAAGTATGGTGCTCATGCAGGTGCTTATGATAGGTAAATCAAGTTATGATTACATGCAGTAGGTTTTTAAAAAAAAATTTAAGTTTAATAGTAAGGCTTTTTTTTTTTATTATTAGCGATAAAAAAAAGGAAAAAATTTAATAACCTTTTTTTGGAATGGGTCGCACCTGTTAAACAAGATTTTTTTTTTTTTAAAAGGAAAAGACCAAAATTTGATTTGGCTACACCTTTTAAGATGTATGAGATGTACCCTACTGGTTTATATGCAATGATGAAGATTTTTATTTTCAGAGTAGAACCTGTTGCTGTTGAAATAGATGGATTACATATGTATGCTCCCAGGTGATTAATTACTCACTACGAACATATTTCATCTTTTCTAAATGCTTTGAGATTTAGACTAAATATGTACTTGAAACTCTCTGCACAAATCATTCTGTGTAACCAACTCCACCTGTATCACTGGGTGCATGTCTGCTTGATTTTCTGATTATCTATTGTTGTACAGCACTTTGAGTATGCATTCTTACAGGATTTCATGGGTGTGCTAACTTCAAAATTTAGAAATCATTTTGTATATATCCAGGTGTTTGCAGATCATGATGAGTTAAAAATGAAGTTTCCTTTTAAAACTATTCCAAGGAGTGATTTAAAAAAGCAGCAGAAATAGACATTTCCTCAGACACTATATTTTAAATATGCAGTTTGGAACTGGAAAAAAATGTAATATTACTTTTGCAGATATCCATCCCAGTTTCTAGAACAGATTTCTCAATCCAGGTTTACTGAATGTAATTTTACACGTGCCAAAATGTTTAAAGAACAGTTTCCTGAATCCCTTTCAGAAGAAAACCTACTGTTTAAGAGAAAAGCTAAGAAATTACTGTTAGATGGAAAGAAATTGTTGGATGCTTTAGGTATGTTGCACTTATGCTTATGATGTCATTGTGAAAAAGTGTTTTAAACTATATTATAACTTCTTCTGCTGTTGATTTTCAATATATATGTTACAATTCTTATAAAAGGTAAATTTGAGTGTCAAAACTAGATTTAATTGCAGTTGTTGTACTGAGTTCAACTGAATCTTTAACACATTTAAACCTTTTATTTCTAATGCCAAGCATCATCTCAGGATATTTACTTTGCATTCTTAATATTAAACAGAAATGTAGCAACGTCTTCAGATAACCAACATGACTTTTCATGTAATTGAAAACGCAATCTTTATATTTCAGGTGTTCAGTTTTGGTTAAGTAGTGGTACATGTCTTGGATGGTTTAGGCAGTGTGATATAATTTCCTATAGCAAAGACGTGGATTTTGGCATATGGATAAAAGATTACAACCCAGATATCATTTCAACATTTACAGCAAATGACATGCCTTTAAAGCATCTGTTTGGAAAGGTATTTTTAGTGCTTTTTTGCGAAAGTCTTACATCTTGCTAGCAATATTTTAATCATGTAAGAATGACTTATGCATTTTATTATGAACAATTGTTAATGTTATTGTTTGGCTTTACTCAAACATGTGGAATCTACAACACATTATAATTACTGACTTGTGTGGACACTAGACATAACTTTCAAAAAAATATTACAAAACTGTATGAGCACAAAAATCATAAAAATGTTTTAAAAGTAATATCTGGCTGCAGTCAGTGTAGCCGGAATCATGTCAAATGTTATTCCATAAAATTTTGGTCAATATACACTGTCAGCTAACTTGAAAATGTTTATCAAATTGTTAAAGGTATCAGATAGTTACGAGCTTTCATTTACATCTGAAGATATCAAGTTAGACATGTTCTTCTTTTATGAAGAAAAAGATCACATGTGGAATGGTGGCACACAATATGATACAGGAAAGAAGTTTAAGTAAGATTTTTGGTATTTTCAAAACTCCACAGAAGTGTAGGGCATATAGCTAGTCAATCTGGCAGGCCATAACATTCTCTTTTGTACGTGATATCATACAGGAAATCAACTGAATTTCATATAGGCATATTTTTTGGCCCAAGAATGAAGCGAGGGAAACATTCCTTTCGATGTCAGAAGCACAAATTTGCAGTTATGTAAAATGTTGTTAAGGAAGTCATTACATATGATATAGAATAAACTATAACATGTTTCTTCTACTTGCTAAGCAGTAATGTGCTAAAACCATACCCAGTTAGAAGCACCTAAGTCTGAAGTGAATACTCTGTCATAAGCAGTGACCCTAAAAAACCGCATCCCATTACTTTGCACATATTTGTCCATTGGATGTAAGCTCATTAGATGGCAACAGATGTCCCTGTAATATCCCCTGGTGGCCATATATGGAAACTGTAATTATTGTAAGTCTTAGAATGATTTTATCCTAATTCTACAACCCTTTTTTTTCAGATATTATTTTCCGAAATTCAATTTGTGCTGGACCGAGTTCTTAGGAGTAAATGTTAGAGTACCATGTGAGACTGAAGCGTACATTGAAGCAAATTATGGTCCAGACTGGGCTATACCTGTGGCATCCTGGGACTGGAAGAGAAGCCCACCAAATGTTAGATATAATGGGCAATGGGTAGAAAGGGAGTGGCAGAATGTAATACAAGTTTATGAGTAGATGTTATCCATTTTGAGAGTTTCAGTTAAGAGTGAAAAAACAAATCAAGTCCATGAATTAAGAAACTTGCTATTGGGTGTGTTAGCTTACTACGAGTTTGTCAATCTATTAAGCTCAATAAAAAAAAATCTGTTTACATATGTTAATCGGTTGAATAAAGCACTCCAATTCACTTCTGCTATTGATTAGGTAGCATAAATTTATCATTTGGGTGTATTTAGATTAATTTTTTACTGTGAACATTTACATGGATTTCCATAAATACGCAAGGAATTGATTCATGTTCTGAAAAAAAACTGTAAAAAAACACTAAAATAAGCCCTGAATCATTAACAATATCTAAATACATCCGAGTTTGCTAAAGAGAGCTTGTTTGGTTTTCAAATAAATCCTAGAGCATATCTTGGTTTTCAAAATGTAAAAAAGTTGAGTTGCAATAATAAATTCTTTGGGGAGTGCACTATTAATATCCCAAAAAGTTATATTTACATTCAATTTGATTTTTGCTGAACTGTTTTGTGTAGGTTTTGAAGAACATGAGGCTTTTAGCTAGAGTAGACTGAAATATGGAATTGGAAAAATTATAATAGATTTTTTTGTCAAACTTAACAAGTCAAAATTTCATAAGTGTGTTATTGTTCTTGCAAAGGTTCTTTTCTACTCACTCACCAGTTTCAACAATCATGTGCACGCTTCCTGTTTACAGTATGTTGAGCATAATATAACAACACACTGATCGATTACATGATATAACAACTAGGAAATACTGATTGCACCAAATCAAGGGACCACATGGTGGCACAACCAACTTCCGGTTTACATTAAAAGAGAGCACAAAGACATTTTCTTTTATAACTGGGAAAGTACTGGACTGATTTCAAAAGAAACTTAGATACAATTGTTTGCTTGGTTCTGGAAATGAATATTTGAAATGAAAAAGCTGGTGGCCATATTGGATTCAGAATGGTTGCCATGTGAATATATATTCTTTGATAACTTGGAAAGTCACACTGGACCAATTTCAACAAAGCTTAATGTATTTTAAAGATGTTTTCTAGGTTCGGGAGAGGAAAATTTGGTGTCCATATTGAATCCAAAATGGTTGCTATGTCTAACATTGTGTTGAGAGCCATATACTTGGTATCACCATGCGACATTACACAATCTAGTTTTAATTTAATTTCTAGTAATTTTAGACATTATAATTTACTTTTGTCGCTTTTCTGTACTTTTCTTCATGTATAAAATTTACGTTTTTTATTTTTACAGAATTTCTTTTATCTTTTCAATGCTAGTCACACATGCATTTTACATTTCATCATCCTGTTATTAAACAATATGCAGATCCCCTGCCCCTGCTTACCATATATTTATTCATTTTCAAGGGCTCAATGAAATGAAATTACTTTTCTATATTTTATGTAGTTGTGTTTAAGCCATTCAAGGTTGCGTGTTCTTGTTTGGTTTTATATTTAGTTATATATTGTACTAAAGATGTCTATGAAGCCATTTGCTATATTGAATTATTCCAATTCAGTAGCAATTATATCCCTAGTATATGTTACACAGTACTTATCAACTAATTTTATTTTAAAATCTTTGCATCCTGCATGCATGGAAGTATGTGTTTCAGTTGTTTCTTAGAACAAGCAAATAACTATTGTCTTGCACAACATAACTTACAATTTCATTTTATGATCTTCAGTAAGGGCCAAAAGCCGGGTTTTGATATTCTGGAGGGTATATTATTATTGACATGAGTGGAGGGCAATTGTTAAGCTTCTTATCATGTGACATGATATGATTAGTGATTAGATAAGTGGATATTTGTTGTAAATGGTATCTGTTGCTGCTGAATTATCTTTGTGTAACTAAAATATCCCAGTAAAATGCAAACACAATATATATCATTTTTTAGATAGATATTATTTTATTTTTAAAAATAAAGAATTTAAATATATATAACAAGCTAAAAATTCGATATAATATTTTTTTTACATATTACATTTACAGAACAATGTTTCTGACATTTGCAGCCAAACAATTACAAGTTTACTGGCTGCTGTACCAAGGCTGTTTAATGTTAATACCGCCAGGGAGGCAAGATCTGCAGATAAAATGCTCGGGAAAAAATTCAATATCGAGCTATACGCTTCTTTTTGGGGATATGCAGATTTGGTTCAGTTGATGCTATAACATGCAGTATGGGTTTGGAGTACAGTAGCACAAGATGTTATTTAAATATATTGCGTCTGTGGAATGGACTGAATTGTCACACGGTCAAATAAAATTAATATATATTGAATTTCAATTAATTGCTTAGACAATTTTGTAAGTGTGCTATCAATGATTGCTATAAATATAACGTGCCTGGGTAACGTGTGGTAATTGTATTAGTAATTAGGAAGAAAATTAAAAAGCCAATACGGAATTTTAAACACTTTATCGCTAGGTGGATACCAATCGTTCCATGCAGAAGAACCTGCAGAGAATTAAGTGTTAAGTTAATAACATAAGAAAAGCTATAATTGCTGATCCTTATTGGTAAATAAAAATAGCGTGAATTTCTGTTAAGTTTCTCGTTTAATCGTACTAATTCTTTAAAATATGTTTTGGCTGTAGTGTAATTTTACCCTCATCACTTGTTGGCGCCATCTTTTAAAATACAGTGGCAAGTTCCGTTAAGAGAATCTTCATGAGCATGGTTCATATAAATTCATCCAACAAACAGCTACAAATTTGCAGTTTCTTTCCAAGGACAGACATTAGCAAACTTCTATCTAAAGCTCTCGAAGCACCATAATTTTATTTACGTGGTGGACAATCCCGGTGGACAATGTCCCTTATTATCGCTTATAATAAGTTATAGAAGTTATAAATACAAGTTACATTAATATGAAAGAAACGAAACCTCAAGGCGAGTTCAGATATATATATACTTGTATTGCCTTCCCAATTGCTTGGCTATTGCGCATAAAATCACGTGTTCGTATTTAACATCGCGACTTTAGAACGACGATCCACGAGTGCTGCTGTTGCACTTGCAGCAAAACATGATATTTGTCATATATGTTTAGCTTGCTGAGTTTATTTGACTCTCAAAAAATTAGTACTTATTTTGTTCTTTTATTTTATATGTGCAGCAGAAAAAGCATGGAAGCAATTTGAAAATGTTATGGCAACAAAGTATGCAAATTTGAAAATAGGTTTTTGTGCAATCAATGTTTATTTCTAAAATTGGCTGCCAACACCAAAATATAATTATTGATCAGACCAGTTTTTGATTGAAATGGTTATGCTAATGCCATAATGGCACATCTGTATGTCTAATTTGGTTAATTTAAATTATACTTGAGTCAGAAAAAATGCACAAAAGTGATTTGAAAATTTGTCAGTTCAATCACCTTTTCACCTTAATGATAGATGGTCACTTCACAAAGGGTTCCCTAAAGACTTGCGCCATGACAGTGAGCTTGGCAATGATAGATATCCTAAATACAGACAATACGAACCTCAAGACAGTGGCATGAAGTTACACCATCGTGCAGTGACATATGGTTAGATTTCTATCGACAATGCTTGGATTGTGCCATATACAATAAGATGCTTCTGAAAATTATTAAAGCCCACAGTTATATAGAGCTATGCATGTCTGTACAATCAAGTGTTCTAATGTATGTACACAAGGTTAATGATGCAGTGTGTATACCTTTCAAAATGAGAATGACAAGATCAAAATGTTTCGGTAGGCAGGTATTAAATGTCAGTTCCTCACAGGCTTGATGGTGCATCTTTGATTTTATTGCATGAATAGTGTCCTCCTGTAGTTGCACTTGTGTGTTGCTGGAAAATTGCCAGAATGTTTACTCTACTTCTCATATGCTAATATAAGAAACATTCCATGGAGTCACCATCTACTACTCGCTTGCAGCTTTAATTCTTTTCATTGTGCCAGAAGGATGAAGTTGCTCTGGCTATTCCTTATACTGAAACGACACATTACTATTTTTGATAGCCTGAAAAAGATCTGGTCCAGGCGCAAGCAAGGGGTAGTTATTGATGGACATCTGGGCACTAAAATGTCTGACACTATTGGCAAGGTATACCTGATATAAATCCTAGCTCGACAACAAGAATGTTATATCATATCTGCTCGTACTTCATGAGTTTAAGAGCCCCCTTTGATTTCAAGAGTTGAAATGTGTCAACAGTGCTCTAAGACAATATACGACACGAGCAGAGAAGAATGCTGCAAATTTGGCCACTTGGAATATGATAGTAACCATGCAATCTTCAAGCCTCAAAGAGGCTGCCACCTGCTCATCTCCACAAGCAATTTGATCACTAGTAGTCATCATCATCATCACACCCTGTCAAATTGCAGAACCGCAACCAGGCACTTTTAGCAATTGATAATATAATTCAGAATATGACTGGCAAAAGTGTTGAAGACTTTGGCCTTCCAAAACCCAGCGTCATGTTTAACCCTGTCCTTAGATATGTCCTAGGAAATGTTTTGCAATAAGGAAGCAATGCAGTCATATGTACGTAAAAGAAAATATTCCTTCTCTTGCTTTGGACCAACATGCACTTTGTCTTGCTGCCATGTATGATATTAATAAGCAGGAATAACAGTTGTTAAACACCAGGTGATACTGGCAAACTTTTGTGTTCAACCTTATACTTCCTATTGAGAGGGCTAAAGGGAGCATAACACTTGCCACTACCCTTTCATGTCATCCAGTTAAATGACCAACATTCTGTTTCAAAGAAATATACAACATGTTGCTTTACATACTATTGTATGATGTACGCTCTGTCTGACCTAGAACAATCATATCTGCATTGAATCCGGCACTGAAGTCACATACTGTAGCTTGATTGTATCAAGGTATTTAGTACATTGGTATTTAGAAAACCATTTCTGAAAAATTAATCGTCTTTAATATAAGTACTACAGAGGTTTACATAGAACATATATCTATTACCTCTACTTTGAAGATAGAGTTAAACTGATGTTTTTTTTTGTTTAAAGAAAATATTTTACCCACATTTACTGCTTATATATTTTAATTTCCTAGTAATTCAATAACCTTAATGAAATTTTTATCGTAAAGGAACCTACATAAGAGTACACAAAAGTAGTATCTTTCACAAATTTCAACTCTAGAAATTTAAGTAACATTTATTTGCTTTGATTATAGTATATATTATCCTGCCCAACTCATATCCAGCGTGTTCAAAGATTTGTTGCTCCGACTTCTATGCAGCAGAATACTGGTATTAAAAAAAAATATCAGACAATTAAACCAAATTAAAACATGTTTACACTGGTTAGTAACATGTCCTTTGATACATTAAGTAAGTATTTTATTTATGTACATAATTTAAAATAATGTTACTTGTAATTGCTATGTATAAGCTATTAAGCTCAAGAAATAAATTTTGGTAATTTAATCCAGAGTGCGAAATCCAGAAAAAGGGTTCGAATGTTAGAAAACGTGTGCAAAAGCAAAGTTCGTCCATGCTGTCAATTCTTTACCTGGAAATGATTACAGTAAGATATATTTACAAATATTTGTATTGTTTCTTTAATGTCTGTGACAATTTGTTATAAGTACATGAAAAGCCAGTTATGCAATAAACTACATGTTTTAGCAAGGAAAATAGATAGAATGCATTTACATAACTTGCAAATAATAAAAAAAAAGTTACAGTATTATCCACAAATTATCAGTTTTACTACTAGTATATATGCATGTAATTTGCACGCTACAGGGCCTGTTGGCTGAGTGATAACCTATCTTTAAACTACATCTTTATTGCCAAGTAAATATCAGAGCTGCCTTTGGTGTGTGCTTCTGTCAAGATTATATTAACCTGATGATGATTAAATTGAAAAA
Organism: Phoronis ovalis; assembly: GCA_028565635.1. Classification (NCBI taxonomy): domain Eukaryota; kingdom Metazoa; phylum Phoronida; family Phoronidae; genus Phoronis; species Phoronis ovalis. The sequence continues at coordinate 10,754 of JAOXYB010052690.1, forward strand.
AGTTCTTTGACTCTGTTACTCAAATTGACATATTAATTTCTAATATTGCAGTCATTTCCTTTAAATGAAGTGAAAAATTATGGAAAAAGTAGCTAGGCATAATTTTAAATATCATTAATAACGATAACAATTTCAAGTTTGTATTATGATATTGTTTGTACTGTTTCAGGAATGAGAATAGTATGTAAACATAATTTATTTATATGTTTGAAATTTGTTAACAGTTAGCTGTATCTATTAAACATAAGCCTGACATATTATCAGCAGACCTCTTAAAGTTTGCCCCCAGTAGCTTTCGAGAGGTTTTGAACTACTATACACCTTTAATTTCATGTGAAGCATTGACAGATTGGTTTGGCTGCTAAGGTATACTATAGTTTGTAGTTAAACTTACACAATCAAAATGTAAGAGAGTTTAACAGTTATTTTATGACTAAGAGTTATTATTGAATTTAATATCCATTTGTAGATTGAAGATATTGAAAGTACGTGTTAACACATTTTTGAAGCCAGCAGTTTGTCCTAGGTAATATATTGCAAATTTTAAACCATCTGCATAGTACTTTATAGTATATGAATTTTGATGCTAGCAACTGGTTTATAATTAATGAAATCATTGATAGAAAATGATTTTATCATATATTTTTCTTTTTTATTATTTTTGTCAAAGTTTTGTAGTAAACCTAAATGAAATGATAAAAGAGAAACACCGTGAATGTATCAATATCACATCTGACTGT
>JAOXYB010052701.1:0-11493 GCA_028565635.1 Phoronis ovalis
TATTGTCGATAAGTGATATTCATTCCTGCAATACAGTTTAGCCTTCGTTATAGTGTTATTATTCATTTACTGGCGCGTGTTGTTCTTATGGAGGAATTCCCGGACTGTACAGTCCGGTGAAAATTAAACAAGTATGAAAAAAAATCCATTTAACTGAATCCTACAGCCTAGGCATATATCAGGATAACAGGTGTCCAGCACTATTACTTATAATCTCTTTAGTGAATGATAGATACCATGTTGTAGTCAATTAAAGTTATCATATCTTCTCTAAATACACAGATAACCTGTGAGTCGAGTAGCCATGATAGCTCAGCCAGAGACATGAGACTATCTGGAGTGTTTTAAATTAGCCAGCAGTTTATAGAGACATCTGGTTTGTGTTTCCTTCACTTCTACTGTTTGATAAGATTGGCCATGTTGCATAAGTGTAGGAGTTATTTTGATTATTTTGTTAACTTTAATTCCATTCTCCTGCACAGTTTCCTTTCTTGTTTGGCTAAAATTGTAACTCAGGCATATGCCACATGAAATGCAGAATCCTTACATGAAACTTCTTTAGCAATTTCCTATAAAATCATCAAGGTACTTCTTGAATAAATAATATAAAGGTACAAAAAAAACAACCAGATTATAAGCAAATACCAGGGGAGACAATTAGCTATTCAGTGATAATTAATTTTTCATGTAAATTCTGTCTACTCCATGTGCTTTGTTTTACTCAGTTGTACTTGTAGAATAATTTCTGAAGGTTTATCTTTGCCTGTTAGTGTGTATATTGTTATGAAAGAACATTGCTGATTCCTATCATATCATTGTCACAGAGTCTAGACTTGGTAATTGATGTGATAATGCCATGTTTATTTACCTGATTAATTTTAATGGAGTTGAGAGAGTAAAACTGTGCTGTAACATAAAAAAAGTTTATTTTGGACAAATGTTAGGGTAATAAACTATGTAGTAATAATAATGTGAAATACTTGATAAATTAGTCTAGAGTGCAGGATGCCCATCATGCCCTCAGGTAAACTTGCTGACCTGAAACTAAGTCACTTGTAGAGTTTCAGGAGCTCTACGAAGGCTGGGTATATTGTCAAATGATGTAGAAATACAGGTAATTAATTGTACCAATTTTTAAAAAGCCTCAATGGTATATAGTTTTTTTGGAGTTTCGAGATTCTTTGTATGTATTTACTGAAGTTACTCTCTCAGGACAGAGGATGTCTGGTCTTTGCAATGGTCTGTTGTTTCTTATTGTGAAATGTTTATAAATTCTTTGATTTTGTGAAAATAGTCTGCCAGGAATTTTAGAATTATATAAGACTAGACTTCAGAAAGTAATGCTACTAGTTTCAAATTGAGCATTTTATTTTAGGAGGTTGTTGCTTTTAGAAAATCAGATTAAATTCCCTTTGAAGTTGACTATAACAGCCTGTAATGTGTTGTGATTTCTATAGGTTTAAAGGCTTGTTACACTTTCTGAATGTGGCCATACTTGTTCAGGTCAGACCTGTAGTAACATGGGGCCCGTAACATGTATGATTTTAACATACCTGTAAATCAAGATATATTGCAGGAAGTAGACTGACAAGACATTGGAACCTTTTTATAATGAACATGTAATGGCTTGTTTTTGCACACAAGACAGCAGCGATTGCTATGAAAATCCACGGATGATCACGGAAATATACCTGGAGGGGGGGGGGACTAGCATTACAGCTGGATTGAATTGATTAAAACATCTAACCTGTTCTGCAGTATCTTACAGGATACATCCAACAACTTAATCTGTTCAGTGTTCTCCATAAAAAAAGTGTATACATGTTACAGGCCCAATGATATTATTTATGTAAATCCCAAACATGGGTAGATAACATGTTGATAAATGATACAAGGCTTATGCACAAAAGTTCATTGGTGCCCTGAATAACTATGATTTTTTTGTGGAGAACGCTGCTGTTAACTGGAGATGTGCGTGAAACCCCTTTTTGTTGTCTACAGTTTCAGGTATCTCGGTACAAATATCTGATTACATCAGACGCTCATTGCTTACTTCCTTTTGCAGTTGAACGACTCCAGGAACACTGGGAAGAGGCTAACGCCAAGGTGACTTTCCGAAAGAACCAACTAGATGACATGGTCACAGAGTGCACACGATTTGATGAAGTGAAAATTGGTCTGGACAACTGGTTAACTTCAGCAGAAGAAAGATTGCAAAATTTACCAGATATCGGACGAACTGTTGAAGATATTAAAAATCAGAAAGCAGCTAATCGGGTAAGACGTATATTGAATACTGACTCGTATATTTGAATTTGTGTATGGTAATACTATATACGCTTTACCCTAGCAAACCATATTCTCATTCACAGAGATGTAGTAAGGTGGAATTACCATTTTCATGTTGAATAGGAATTTTCTGTTTACTCCATGTGCAACTAGTTGAAATTAGCTTGACAAATGTCATAGGCCTTCCTTGTGGAATGGAATGTATCTGGAAATTGCATTTGGCTTTGCACCAAAGTCCCATTATCATTGTCTCTGTTTTGTTTTGTTCTGCATGTTCACTAGATGTGATTTGAAGAATGTGTTTCTTCTAAATCAAGTTCAGTTTGTTTATCTACATGTTTGTAAATATGCTGGTATTGTAAGATTTTGTAATATACGAATTTAGTCAAAAATGAAGCATGCTTTTCAGTGAGGTCTCTGTATCATAAATCTGGTGGAGGTTTCGAGACAAGGCCAAAAGCTTTCTCATGTGAGATTCAGCTAAATTGGTGGATTCTATTAGTCCTCTCATTGATTCCGTTTGTTTTAAGTTTTTAAAGAGATTGATAGTAACCACTGTTACATTGTCTTTGTAGACTTTAGAAGAGGAGATTAGGAATCGACAGAAGTCCGTTGATGAATTGAATCAGATGGCGGAAAAATTAATACTCGATTACTATCAAGACGACACAACTAAAATTCGGTTGAATGTTGAAAATGTGAACGAAAGATGGGATAACGTCCAAACCAGGTAATGTTCGAAAATAAATAATTATTCCCTTGAAAATTATCACTAGAGATGCTCATGTTCAAAAGTTCAAATGGCATCGGGAAGGGATAAAAAACTTGTCAAATTCTTTCCTGGTTATATTCTGGAAAGGGGGGGATGATAGTGATTAACCCTAAATAACACTGATGATACTTTAAGTTTGTAGTTGAACAACCCTTTCTAGCTGCTATTTCCCAAGTTAACTACTAGGTTGGTTAAATCATTAAATTTGTATAATATAGAATAGCCTAAATCTACGATAGATTTTTTTGGAAAGAGTTCTAGGTTTCAATGCAGTGATAATAGGCTAACCCAAATCATTTCTTTCAATAGGCATTGGTGGATATGACTTTAAGCTCAATTAGATGGGTCCATTCTGGGATCTGGTTTCTTATAATGCTCCAATTTATTGCATTGCATCGTAATTCTGCCATCAATAAGATCAAACATAATTATAATTTTAGAAACATTCCAAGCATAGCATTCTTAATATTTGTAATTCATATAGCTGTCAAGTTTCTTATCACTAGAGGGAGACTCCTGCTTTCTAGTTTGTTCTCCTCCATTTATTTCAACACAAAATTGTCCAAAAATGCCAGTCTCCTGTTCATTCTGCCAGCTTATCAGGTATGAATGAGTTCATCATATCTTGGTATTTTGTAGAGTTCGTAACAGAGGTAAATCTCTAGATACTGCCATGGAATCTATTGAGAACTTCGACGAAGTGTTTGAGAATTTCTTAGTTTGGTTAACACAATATGAAATCACTGTCCAGTCACTAGAGGGAGCTAATAGTCAGCCAGAATCTGAAAGCCAAGAAGATCGTGAAAATAGAATGAGAAAATATAAGGTAAGTCGCTGTATGGATTAAATGAGTTATTTATAATAATATATGCTTGTTTGGGCCAATTAAAACATAAACTATGGCCATGCCAATAATATTGTAGAGTCGGTTTGATAGTGCAGTAGGTTCAACTGAAGATAATACCATCACATGCAGTACTTAAATTTAGTGAAAGTGAAGTTTTCCGTACTGGACATAATCAAAACTATAATTAGTAAGGTATGTACATGGCTGACACATGACTTGTAGTTTGCTGATGGTAGTATGATGTTGATACACGTGATGATTAGGGTTATTTACTACACCGTAAGATCATGATAAATATGCCCACAGCATGTGCAGAGTATGTAAGCATTGGTCAGAAGATTATATGGCAAAAGTAATTAAAATCGCCACCAGACGGAGTACCGTTTCAAGACAGCCTTTATTATTTACTTCTATTAGGTTTTTGCTAGATTTTATGAGGCGATATATAAATTATTGTATTTCATTTCCCTTATTTAGTTAATATTAATTATAGAAATAACACTTTATATCTGACATTGTAATATTGTAACTAGCGCACTAATAATATTGGCTATTATATTGCCACACCTCATGTTAGATAGAATAAAGCTAGATTTATTTTCTCGAAATTTATCGTTTTTGGAAGTAAATATTTCCATTAAAACATTGTAACCAAGTGTCTTTTCTTGCAAGTGTGGGTACATGTTATGAATATGTAAAAGCATACACTGTCAGTATTACAGATATATTTGTTTATATACCAGTTGTTTAGACTGATATTTTAGTGTACTACAGGCACATAGTGTTAATCAGTTCATACAAATATCTTGTTTTCCAAATTAGTAACCAAGCATAAAGAATATCATTGATTTGTCAGTATCATCCCAGACTTTCTGGTTCAAAAGACATCGCTGATGATTAGTTTTCACGCTAAGCCTCTACATGCTATTTTTACCTCTATATATTGAACTTAGAAACATATCACAAACTATCCATGGGAAACCTTAATGTAATTAATGGAGCACTGACATGCCCTTTGTTTCATGTATGGATCGACTATGCTTCAATAATTCCCTACTGGTATTAGTGTAACAACATGAAAATCTTTTAAAAATTATTGCCAAGCGTTGACAGGTCTTCATTTAATAATCAATTCAACTAGGCGATAGATTGAAGTAATGCTTAGGCGATAGATTGAAGTAATGCTTAGGCGATTTACTGTGTCAACACTCAAACTTAGTTAGATACAGCTAGTGAGTTTGATTACGTTAAGGTAGTTGTTTGTTTCAAAAACAACTCTCTTCTTGATGGATTTAGGAAAAATCAAAGATCGCATTTTGCAGAATAGACTCTTAAAGGTAAGAATCCTAGGTACTGGAAATTGTAAAAATATAAATGCTTTAATTATGTTTGACAAATAGTTTCTGGAAGAAATAATAAAAATGTAATTTGTTTTATTATATATAGATAGTTCTAAAAGATGCTCAATCTTGTTTTTTAAAGTGTTAGCCTTGGAAATACTATTGTATAAGTTTTGTCAAAAACCTACACAAAGCTCGGAAACAGTCCAAAATAGAAGTCATCCTTGCCCGCTCAAGTAAATATTGCGCCATAGGGGGTTTACCCAAAAGTTAGTGTCAGCTACTTGAAGACCATTTTCTCAGAATGTGGTATTACACACTCATGTCTGCTAGTGTCAAATAGTTGAAGATTAAAGTTATATAATCTGAAAAATCCTGTTGTATGGTCAATTTTCAACAACTGTAATCCTCATTGATCCTTAATCCAGTATTTGAAAAATGTCTAGATTATGTTGTCCCGTTTATGTGTTTCTTCTACACGAAGCTTGTTAAAGAGTTCTTATTTAACGACGGAAATATGGAAAGGAGAAATAGAGCTACGGCAAAATATCAAAATAATAAGGTCTTGAATAAATCCAGACCCAGTCTGATAGAATAAATCCAGACCCAGTCTGATAGAATAAATCCAGACCCAGTCTGATAGAATTTCAAACAATGTTGATTTTGCTACTACAGTTAATGCACAGAGAAACAGATGCATTTTCTTATACAGTGTAGGGTATTGGGCTTGCTGAACAAGACTTGAACTATGCATTAGCAATGCTCAAGTTTACCAAGTATGAGATCAGTAATGGAGATATGTAATTCATTATAGATTACTGTTTTAAGAAGAGATATTACTCCATATCTTCTTTTCAATTCAGCCTTTGAGAGTTTATTTAACATATTAGGGATATGTAATATGTATAAAGGCTATAAATAGATAAGCAATTGACCCCAGAAGTCTTTTGAAAGAAATATGAAATTTATTACTATACTAATAGGTTCTGACATAAAAAGATTGGTGTTTCCTTCCTTAGGAAAAATTGTGTTAAATGTTCAGCTAAGGTGCAAGAATCATACTGTATCTAGGCCTTGGTTAGTTGCTGCAGTTTTCATGGTCATCTGCTGTTTGGGATAATGGTATGTATGTACACCATAAATCTTTTAAGGACAATGAGCTTTGTACATTTGCAAAGTATGGTATTATCTTCAAATTCAAGAAGCAACTTGCTTTTTCTAGCATAATTTGTAAGATAATGATGTGTTTACATATGTGTTATCAAAGTACAAATATCTTTGATTTTAGTAGTATTTCTGGTATCTTTTCTTTTGCACATGTTTCTTTATGTTCATTTTTACAAATATTATATTATTGTCTGATAAAAAACAACAACAGCACATTCTTGTCGCCAGAAGATTTTGAACAGTCCTACAGCTTTTATTTGGGGAGGTGGTAAAATAATAGTCTTTAATACTTGACTTAATTTCAAAGAGAGAGAGATGAATAAGCTAAAAATCAAAAGTGCAGTTTTAAGGTATGATAAGCGACACTCATAAAAGCCATTATCCCCTCTGATTTTGGTAGTCTTTTTGGACTTCTTGGTTTTCAGTGTTCTCCATAAAACAATGATATTTTTATGTAAACCCCAAACATGGATAGGTAAAATGTTGATAAATAATACAAGGTGTATGTACTAAAGTTCATTGGTGTCCTGAACAAGTATAAGTTTTTTGTGGAGAACACTGGTTTTACTGAAAATGCCATCCGATGTGTCGTAGAATATTTATTCATTGTTGTCTTCTGTTCCCAACGCCTTTCCTTCCATTCATTTATAATATAAGTTAAGAGCTGAACACGTTCTCATGGTTTATATTATCAAATTAATCTCATTTAATGCTAGAATGATCTGTTTTTGTTTTTTTTTATTACTGTCTGCCAAATTATAATTGTTATAAGTTAGAAATAAATACTTTTGCTGATATCACAAGTAGGTGTTTTCGTTCAAAACGTTTTTATAAAATCATGATTTGTATTGTTCATTCCTGCTTGAAATAGAGGTTGGCTATGTACTCCATCTGGTGGACATAATTTGGTATGAAAGTAGGGGTGATTAATTTGATTCATCAAGACAAGGGGGGTTAGGATGATACATCTTTTGGAGTTTGTTTTTCACGATACTGGACAAGTTAAGATCATGTGCTGTATGTATATTAAATGCCTGATGATACTAGGAAACATTCATCTACAGAAACATTCATCAAGAAGAATGATATCAAATCTAAGATTGTAGTGGTTCCTTACAAAGTATTCCTTCATTATTGATATAGCATACCACCCATGTACTTTGATGTATGAGACTGGAAGGAAAGAAATTAGTGGTTAATAGCTTTGGCAGAGAGGTCACATAGGTCATAACTGTGATATCTTTATTTTGAGAAATATGCAGATCTACACCTGAGCTGGTTAATAATTAGACTGTATATCAGAACCTTGGCATATTTATTATCAAAAGCCTGCCTGCTGAGTGTATACGCTAAATCAGGACATTGGGGAAGTTGACGGACATGTGTGATGGCTATTCTGAGTATATATTTTGAACCTATGTACTAAAACATAAGATGTATATAATTTGTCTTTAATTGACTATATGCAACAAGATATGGATAATAGGATCACACTTCTATAGTTACTGTTTTGCATGTTTGCAACTAAAGATATAGTATTGATTTTTGTTGGATTTGGTCATATTTAGTATCAACTGAAAAACCTTGCATTGTAAAAAGCTGCTGTTAAAGGAGGCTAGAAATGAGAGCATCTGTGAAGTTCCCTGAGATCTCTAGTTGCTTTTTTTAGATATTCAATATTTAAAATTTCCATTGAGATGAATTGTGAAAGTATTGGCTTCCGATCTGGTTATATTTCTGTGAATGCATATGTTAGAATTTTTTATGCTTTCCTATTTTAAAAACAGACATGTTTTTGGAAAGCAATTTTCAGAATTAAGGCCGTGTTTGATGTATGCTTAATACCCCAATAATTTGTTAGATGTGTGTTATTGGAAAAAAATTTAAAAAATTGTGTCTTTTTCTGTTGACATCCCCATTTGCCATTTATTTCAAATTTCTAGCAATACAAACACACAGTTTGAAAAACCTATAAAAAATGCAATGATAAACCAGAAATTGAACTTGCGACTTTCCATCTTGGCACCAATTGAAGCCACATTGGAATCCGTAGTTTTCGTTTATCTTTAAGGCAATATTACTTTCATTTCCGTGCTATATGCAAAACATGTAGATTTATAATTGAATTTCTAAAGCTAATATGTGGTTCTATACAAAGAGATCGTGTAAAAATCTTTCTCCTTATAGTCGTAGCTTAGTTATGCATTGGTAAACGTACAGCTCGACACAGTCAGTTTGTGAATTTTGAAGAAGCTCAATTGTACTTCTTCAGTGGCACAACTTGATGTTCTGTGTAGGTTACATCTCATTGTACCCATGTTATTACTTGAACACCTGTAAATTTGCTTTTTTATTACTCCAGCCAGCGATAGTCCCTTGACATGGCATGTGAGCAATGGAAAATGCACATTGAAACGAAGCATTTTTGTTCATTAAAGTCACAAAGTTAATGATCTGAATAGGTTAATTTCAGTTTCAAGTGTGTAATAATTTTAATATCTGCATAAATCACAATTAAAATAGTATTTCATTGACCTTCTGCCCATAGTTTCATGACATGATATGGGAGTAGTGGGTGATGTCTTATGCGATATGATCTGATAGTAGTGAAAGTCGCAGCTGTTGTTCTCCTATTAAAGCCTAAAAGCATTGTGAGATATCTTCAAGTAACTTGTCAGTTGTTACATTTTGTCTTCTGTGGAGGTGATATTGTACAGACTCGGATTCTGCAGATCAGTAGAAGAAACAGCTCATGTTTTCTTGATAGTAATTAATCTGCAGTGATGGACAAAGTGTTAAAATTATATTTTACAAGCAGTTGTTTCCCAGTGTTATGTGAGAATGTTAAGAAATTAGCAGCTTTTTCTGATGCTGTAAATATCATTGTTTGGCAGGAATAATAATTAATGGAAAAGAAAGTTATTTTCAGTCTCAAGCAACTTACAGTATGATACATGTTTTGTAATGCAACAAAAAAAGTTATTATTTTGTTGTAACGGCCTTCTTTTATGGTGTAATACCGGATAATGGTGTACATCTAATCGAGTACTGAAGGAACTTTGTCAGTGTTAAGTAATAAGAACTGGCCAGACATTGTAATATCACTTATGCCAAAGTGACACAACTGGACTACATATGGAATATAACCCTGTCTCTGATTGGTAGAATATAGTATTCCTATTGACTAAGTAAACGTAGATTATACAATAACTAGATCTAGCAAGTCTTTAAACATGTACTATAATTTATCTTCTGAGTAATATGAAATGTGTACCTGGACATATGATGGCACATTAACTAACTGAAGTAGATAGCCGTCATGTTGGTGTGTTGTTGAATATTCATATTACCTACCTTCACAGCTGTACTTGTTAACCAGTGCAGAGTTGGTGATCTGGAAATAGAAATAATACATTATATTTTAATTACTTAGCATCTGCTTATTGTAAAATGTGTGGCTCTTCAGTTATGTTGAAAATTTTGTAGCCTATTTGCATTTTTAATTTATAGTAACTGTTGTAAAAATTGTGCGTTCACGAGTGAATTGTGGAACTTGATTGAGCAAGTGGTGTAACTGAGTACAAGTACTTTGAAGCTTGCTTCCCGCTAATAAAGATTCTCTTGTCTCTATAGTATGGATTTGAAATTGTAAACAAGGCTATTTGTTCGAAAACGTTCATGTGTGAGTTCGCTGGATGCGTATTCGTGGTACTAAGTGACGTCTATCTGTATTTTGTATGTTCATAGCGTGCCTAGTCCTTAATACAGAAGCTTAGAGAAGCACAGCAGAGGTATCAGCCACAATGAGACTAATTATAGATAGAAGATTTATACCTTACTTATTACTTATTGTTTTGTGCAGGGAAAGGATGCTTTTGTAGTTGATTGATGCTGTGATCAGTTGATAAGTGACTTCATAGCTTTTAGTTTGATGCAGTTTATCTTAATATAAATCTGTTCTCTACTGCAAGACTATAAGAATCAAGTAAAGAGCAGAACCATGTCATTGGTAGACTGTGATATAATTGTTATTGCCTGCAGAAAGTCGTAACATATTCACATATCTGTCTACAGAGCAACAGAACTCCCATTAGCAACTTACAAATGAGGATTCCAAAGTCTCTTAATTCTTGGAAATTTACTTGGAAAGTGTTTGTGTTATTTGTACTCGCCAAGATAGCGAAAGTCGTGTGGAGTAGAAAGCGAGCTGAACTTGAGCTCTGCCCTGAAATGATTGGGCTTAGCTTGAATCTGCAGGAATTGTTAGCTAAATTTGAGAAGGTATGTTATACATTTCTAGATCAATAAGGAACTGTCACCCCCTGGTCTGTTAATTGTGATCTGGAGATCTTATAGCAAATTGCTTTCAAGCTTTAATAGGGTTTCATTTCTGTCAGCTGAGTTGTTTGACGTAGCAGCAAAGATTTGTAGGTACATCTTCTGCTTTACTGTAATTATTAGTCTTTTGCAATGGAATATAAAAAGTATTTCTCTTCAAGAATTTACCTTTTACATTTTATACATAGTTGCAAAATCTTAAAATGTGTGGATTAAACATTATTAAGCCAATTTTATTATCATCTCAAAGTGTCATTAGGATAACCTGGCAGTCATGCTTGTTATCGCAAGCACCCACCGAACTGTTCCCCAGACCAGTCTGGCTGGCTGGCAAATTTTAAATAGGTCATCCAATGTTCAAGGGGGGACAAATCCAATCCTGCCAATGATTTATTAAAGCATAAAGAAACTCTTTTTCTCAAATTTCAGCTGGCAGCTGAGACTATTTCAGTTTGCCCTGGCTGATACAATTTTGTTGCATAATCAGCTGGCTAGTGAACAAGGATTTTTAAAAAATCAGCTTACTAATGTGAATGGGGAACAGATATGGCCTTCCAAGCTACACCAACAAATGGTTTATCTAAACTTGAAACATGCAAAACATGTTGGTTTGCAATATACCCCCCCCCCCCCCCCCCCCCCCCCCCCCCCCCCCAGCCTTCGACCTTGCTTGCTCTTCTTATGCACTTTCTTGTTTTTTTTTTTTTTTTTTTTTCTTTTTTTTTATATTTTTTTTTTTT
>JAOXYB010052712.1:0-11493 GCA_028565635.1 Phoronis ovalis
TAACTATACACTAATGCCCTCTAACGAAATTCATACAAAAGGTCGTGACCTTTAACCTTTGACCGCTATGGAAACGCTGTCTTGTGTTAGGGTCAACCAGTACGGGTCAACCGGTGCAAAATGTCCCATAGTGGGGACCCTCCTACTGAAATTTATTTAAATATGACTTTTTATTTAAATCTTTAATAAAACATTATTTAAGCCACTTAAAAAAGTCATGGACTGCAATATCACAGGTAATAAATAAAAATAAAGCCAAACCTTAACTGAATGTAGAAGAATAATTCGGTGATTAAAGTATATTTAAATGTAAATATAGATACTATTATATTTGTATGTGTATAATGAGGTAAATTGAAGTGCAATTTCAAAATTAAAATGAGATAGATACATGTACCAAGGTATACATTTTTAAATACATAACCAAAAAGTATAAGAAAAACCCTTTAACCTAACGAATAAAAGCAATTTAATTTATTTATTTTCAGTGCTGCAGATCTTTATATTACAAGACTCTTGGACACATTTAGTAGAGCAACATGCCCAGACATAAAAATGCTGCGTGTATACTACACAAAACGCCGCAAAAACACTGTATCACCAGCCGTATTAAAATATTGTTTACTAAGTGAAGATGGTCTAAATTTTCGCATGCCAACGAAAGAAGACATTTTAGAAAGCAAAATTGTAATAGCGACTCTAACTACATCGTTGACTCTTTCATGCCTTGGACTGAAGGGTCAGTTTAGCCACGTGTTCATAGATGAAGGAGCACAAGAATTAGAATGTGAATCCATTATGCCACTCACCTTAGCAGGAAAACGCACTCGTATTGTAATAGCAGGAGATCATAAACAATCTGGTCCAGTCGTATACAATTCGCTAGCTAAACAAAAGAAATTTCATCAATCGTTTTTGGAAAGACTTTTCTTCTATTATGATAGCCATAGGTGGTTACCTAAAATCGAAGAATCAAGTCTTAAGATACTGCTAAAATTCAACTATCGGTCAAGACCAGAAATACTTGAATTTATTTCAACCATATTCTACGGCGGTCCTAATGCCCTGGTCCCTGCTGGAAATATAACTGCAAAGTCAATAGTGCAACCTAGTATGCTATGTTATGTTACAAATGGTCGCGAAGAACAAAGGCAAGGAAGTACAAACTACATTAACTCGGCAGAAATCAGCGAAGTGTGTTGCAGAGTTCAAGAGATTCTAGACTGTTGGCCTGAAGAATGGGGTAAAAAACAACCAAACGAAATTGGAGTCATTGCAGCATACTACGATCAGGTCATTAAATGTTTTTGATAGTTTTCTTTTGAAATATATTCTGGCATTGTGTATTGTATTTAATTCAAAACACAATTGGTATTTGAATTTTCTCTGTTAAAACAAATCTTCAGACAGTTCCTCATATGTACATGCGCTGGCCCGTTAGTGTATTTCCATGAAATAAATGAGGTTTGCTGTTACCTCGCCTATAGGTAGTAAAATTAGAGTGATAGAGAACCTGTCTATAAATGGTTGCACCAGGTGGTAAATTGTATTATATGGAGGTGATGAAAATCGATACAATGAGAAATAGTGTGAGATATGTTTGTTTCTAGGTTGTAGGAATACGAAGTGAACTTCGTAGTCGTGGTCGCCAGGCACCAGAACTTAAAGCTGTTACTGTTGATACAATGATGAACGTTCAAGGTAATACTAGTTATTAATTAGCATCTATTCACAAACGCTTCTTTTATGCAGTGTATGAACTGCAAAGGTTGAGCTTAAAGATCATAGTACTTTATAACTTTGTAAAAAAATGTACATGTCAAATGTAAAGTATAGTCAGTTTGTACAGAGTTTATTCTGTTGCCAACGTCTTTACAAACAGGTTTGCTTTATATTATAGGAAAAGAATTTAAAGCACTTCTCATAACTACAGTTCGAACTCGGCATTTACTTACTGATTATTATGAGGAACAACTAGAAAATTTAGGTTTCTTTTCCGATCAGAAACTACTGAACACTGCATTTACACGTGCAAAGCATATGATAGTTGTAGTCGGAGATCCTGTAGCTTTATGTTCTATCGGTGAATGCAAAATTATTTGGCAAAAGTATATATCGAACTGCGACAACTTGAAGTCTATCCATCCAAAATCAGTAACATATTGTGATATTGAAGCAGATGTATTTAAGTATACGCAAGACAGCCCACAACTAATGATGGGAAAAATGTCGGAACAAAACCATAAGGAAACAGCAGAGTGTAATGAAGTATTGTTATCAGCCGATGAAATATTAAAGCAGCTAGCAGAGAAAGAGTTGATGCCCGTTAACCAAACATCCCATGTTACTCATCCGAACGAAATACTTAAGGTGGAATACATTCGTCTAAAAGAAGAAGATGGTTTAGCTGTTATGGCGTATGAACCAGATTATGAAGCAAAAAGTATACAAAGAAAGTGTAACGTCGGAGCTGATCATGTCGACACAGCGTTTGATTCGAATGATGATGATGAAAAAAATTATGCCGATTGGACACCCAAATCCGTGTCTAAGAAACAACTCCTAGAACTTGTTGCACAAGAACCTAACCGGTACAAGCAATGTCAAATTTGCATCAAGTCATCTAATAATATACACGCCACAGTAATGGGAAAAATGTCAAATGTGACAACAATTTATATAAGCTGTAGGAATCGCGCTGGACACTCATTCAATAACGATGAAGTTGTTGTAGAAATTTTGAACTTTGAAGAAATAAACAAGTCTCGGGATGCCGCAGCTCAAGGGAATGTTATTGGGATTTTAAAACACGCAGAAGACCCTACTTATCGCTTATTTGTATGTTACACAGATCCAGAACTTCTCGGGTTTATGATTCCAATAAATCCCGCTATTCCAAAAATCAATACGTTGGCTACAAATAAGAGAGCCAAAGATGTCAAAAAAGGAAACATATGTATATACAGGTTCACAGAAGACAAAAGAATTGTCTTTTCTCATTACGAACCAATTCATTTTAACGAAAGCAGTAAATTGTTTTACGTCCGTTATTTGAAATGGGAGGAAGGATTCGTATGCCCTTTAGGTATAGCAATAAAAGTATTAGATCGCAACAGTGATGACTTTGATGAAAAGAAATTTGGTATAGACATACTCAAAATCGAATATAACGTACGCTCAAAATACAAAAAAGAAACAACCAAGCAGGTTAACCGAGAATATTATACAGGGTTCCGTTTACCTCAAGCAGCCTGTAAAGGTAGAGATGACTTAAGACAGAAATGCATATTTACTATTGACGATGCTAAATCTAAGGATCTCGATGACGCTCTTAGCATAGAAAAAAAATCTGACCAGAATTACTTGATTGGAATGCACATTGCAGATGTGTCTTCCTTTGTTGCACCTAAAACACCTTTAGATGAGGAGGCATACGAACGCGGAACATCATTTTACCCGCCTAATGAAGATACTATCGGTATGCTACCACCTCGACTTGGCAATGATCTATGCAGCCTGATACCAGGTGAAGACAGACTGACTTTGTCTCTAATTGTAGAAATGAGTAACCTTGGTGAAGTTGTTGATGTCCAGTTAACACGCTCCATCATCAGGTCAAAGATGCGGCTTTCATATGATCAAGTAGAGACAGTGTTAAAAGAGGAGAACTCGACTGCCGTTAATGATCAACTAAAACCAAAAATATACGCTTTGTACAAATTGGCTTTAATAATGAGAAGAAAACGATTAGGAAGCAATGTATCATTAAATGCTCGGACACTGATTGCTGAATGGGTGATATTTGCAAACACCCAAGTAGCTCATATTTTGATCAATCATTATCCAGATTGCACACCCCTTCGTTGTCAGCCTCCGCCGGAACATGACGCTATGTGTACATGGCTATCTGAATATGGAGACAGTGCGCAACTTTCCGATAAGCTGCCAGCGTTGTGCTTGCCTGTAGGTCAAACATGCTACTGCAAAGCTGAATGCAAATGTATAGATGGAATAGTCGGAAAAAATATCTCTCCTCTTTCAACTGTGCAAATTCATGTAGACGAATGGAACAAAATCATAGAAGCATTGCAGGCGAATGAAATACAACAAGTAACAGATATTTTCAATAACATGCCTTTGCCTAATGCCGAAGTAGCGGAAACGCAGTTTCGAAAACTTCATGACCATCCTTATTACGCCACTTCAGGCGAATGTGACGTTTTGTCAAGAAGCCATTCCCAGTTAAATGTATCTTGTTATACACATTTTACTTCACCTATTCGTCGATACGTCGATTTGATAGTCCATCGTTTACTGATAGCGAAACTGGAAAACAGAAATTGTCCTTATTCTCAGCAAGAGATGTCGGATATTTGTACTAAATGCACAGTGGCCAACAGACGATGTAGTGGTTTTGATACTGGAGCTGAAACTTTGCACTTTGCGGCAGCTCTTCAGGTAATACCACAGGTAGTTTATTCCATTGTCGAAGAAATACGGGAAGACGGTCTCAATGTAATTTTTCCTACGCTGAAAAATATTTTTGTACCGCAGAAAAAGATTTCGTACAGTCGACTTCATCCGTGTGAAAAGCCTGAATTGATTGAGACAAATAAGAAAGTTAAGCTGCACTGGCTTCGTAGAATTTATGACCTTAACAAAAACACTGCTCTTTACAATAATGGACAACGTAATTTAGTTGACTCTTGTCGTCATGTCGTGGAAATGCCACATAATTATTTTCAAAGGATTATAGCCAGTCTGCGCGAGGGGCATATCGAATATTTAAAAGCGTTGATTTTTCAAGCCCCGAATAACACTTTGGTATGTGCAAGTAATCGCGTTGCTGATGTAACTTCAGAAATGGAAAAGGGCACACCGATACAAAACCATTTCTGTGATTTCATCGTCCAACTCCATCCGTGCAATGTTCTTAAAGTGCAGATGTCATCAATGTACAAGAGAGGAATGTTGAAACCATGTGTGCAACTTGTTAATGTAACGACTTCTTTAGACGTGTGTTTGGAGCACAACTCTACTCCTGTAATTTGTTTTGCTGGTATAGCAAAGTCACGAATTTCAGATAAAAACAAGAAAGATGAAAAGCAGTATGTGAATTCATGGTTACCCCTTTTGGCTATGGAATCAGCGCATTCAACCGTGAAAAATGACGAGTCAGTAATTATACGTAACGTAAAAATGATATGGAAAAAGCTAAACGATGCATTAATTACAGGAGCGTTCGAACTACCACTGGAATTTTGCGAAGAAAGACAACTAAATCCTCGAAATGACTCGGCTTATGTATGCGTGCGAACACCAGTAACTCTGAGCAGCGAAAAAAAATCCTTTACATGGGTTTGTCATGGCGCAGTACAGAGTGTTTCTGGCATAAAGCGAGGAGAGGAAGCGTTTTATGCTGTTACATTTAAAATGAATCAATCACACATTGAGGCACCTAACGAGATATTCTACTCTAGTGGAGTTCCATGTGCCATAGAATGGCTACCAAAACCTCTACCAGATAGGTGAGTTAACCCAATGTACATGTAATTTCATTATTTCATATAGAGCTCGTGAAAAAAATTATGAAACAGCTAATTATTTAATTACAATAGTATCAAGTAGTTAAAGAATAAAAACAAATTTTATTCAATTCGAAGAAAAACTTTTAATTAATCAACAACTGAAAAAATAAAAAAGTATTAAATATTGCACTTTTCCCGATTGTTGAACCTTTTTTTAACTGCTATTATTATGCTTACTGTAGAAAGTTAGTCTTCTATCTATTAATGAAGATGTTTACATTGCAGACGAAAGGAAGAAGCTGTTCGACGTTTGCCAGGCTCGTCATATTTGGCTAAATGCATTGCACTAGGAAGATTGCCTAAAGCTCTTGGTAAGACTTTTTTACCATGCCATTTAAAATATATTTTTTACTGAACTAAATTATTGGCTGACAATGTTTAATAAATTCTCAAAACTAGGAATAATCTGGATTTATTTGATAATTTTTGTAGATTATTCGACAAAAGAAAACATTAAAGTTGCTTCCTCATCAAAAGCAATCCCAGGACTAACCACTCCAAATCCGGGACAGATCACAGCTGTACAGGAAGCTTTATCAGAGACATTTTACCTCATCCAAGGTCCACCGGGCACAGGAAAAACAGTAACTGGGGTTCGGATAGCTTATTTATTGTCTCAGATAAATCAAAAGTATCCATCAACTGAAGGAGTTGACGCCGACTGCATTAAACGGCAAGTCATGTATTGTGGTCCATCGAATAAATCGGTGGATGTTGTTGCAGGTAAGTTCAGACAATTGGTATAACAGGATTATCTGAAATAAAAAAAACAACATGTACTGTTTAATCGCCGGGAAGAATCGTGTATCAAATTACATTTATTTCGTATATTTATACTAGGTACAAGTCATAAGCTTTTAAACTTATATAGTGAAATATTTGTTTCACTACTGAAATAGAACTGAAGAATAACGACACCCTAAATGTACATGCACCTGTACAGCATCATGCCTATTATTGTTATACTGGTTATTATATAATTAGAGGGTAGAATTTTGTTACGAAGCAAAAAAGACGGATTAATAAAAGAATTACAAAACATATACACTGCATTTATGTTGTCTGTTTCAATCTTTTTTTTAGAGTATATGAAACAATTAAGCGATAACTGTCTACGACTGGTTCGTATATATTCTAACATCATTGAGAGAAGAGAGTTTCCTTTACCAACAGATATTGTCCAACCAAAACAAAGAAAATGCGTATTGGACTCGGGTAAGATTTAGTATTTAGTCTATGTGCAATGATAATAATGATAAATCCATGCATATGCTCTATAGCCAGGTGCTAGTACTTATACTAAGGTATAACAGACGAAAGAATTGTGTCTTCATTGGAATACTTGTTCTAGGCTAAGAACAAATATCACCTTAAAGTTTGAAAACAAAGTAAATCATTAGCACTTTTGTTTTTTTTAGTACTACATGTATATGCTAGCATTCATAACTTCGTTACCTTTGTTTAGTTATATGGGCTAGCATTATGCTTCACTTTGTAGACATTGAACATGGTGATATTGCACTACATAGGTTAATCCGTTCTAATGGTGCTACTTATGCCGCAGAAATTGAAAGGATGTACAGTGATATTAAGAACTTACACCAACATCTGAAAATCGAAGATAAAAATGACAAACGTGGAAAAGAAAATCTAAGGAATTTAGTGGATAGGTATTCGAAATTAATAACAACATCTGAAATTGAAACTTTAAAAAAAGCAGATATTATATTATGCACATGTAGTGTAAGTGGCAGTCGGACAAGAGTGAAACAGGGAACAAACATCCAACAGGTAATGTTCACATCACTATAAGACATTTTATTGTTTTGTTTCTTTATAACGAATTGTATTATTTTCACCAAAGTTCCAATTTATAAGTAGATTGATTGAACCATGGTAGCTAGTATGATTAAAGTTTTAATACTACATTTGAAGTTTGTGCCGTAATTGTGCCTGCACTTCAACTATAAATAAACAATCAGATTCCTCTACAGGAGTCTTTGTGATATGCACTAACCTTACGTTGTGAGAATACTTATTGAATAGTTTCGCAAAGTTTATACGACTGCACCTTTTTTTATCTTTGCTGATGTACTGCAGGTCATCATTGATGAATGTGGCATGTGTACTGAACCTGAAGCTATGATACCAATCATCAGCTGCCAGCCAAAACAGGTTATTCTTATAGGCGATCACCAACAATTGGCACCAATTGTAACGGAAACTATAGCAAAGTCTATGGGCTTAGACATTTCCATTTTTAAGCGCTACAGTAAGAAGGCCTTTATGCTCACAATGCAATATCGCATGGTACGTGTATCCAATGTTTACGTAAAACATACACGTCCAGCATAATTGTGCACCCATATATGCTTTACTCGCATCTAGTAATTCTTGTATTTTGCACACGAAACATCTTTTCAGCAGGAATAATTTTCGTATTTACAGTCATGTCACAGCTCCCATTTAAATTACTGTATATTAGGGTTGCCTAACATCCACCGATTATCATATTTCGTTTAGCACGGACAACCTATGAGTATAACTCACCAAATTCGATGAATGCTCGCTTTCTTATTACGAGTAACACTGCTCAAGGTCGTTCAACATATGCCTTCTAACCGTTTCTAATTTAAATTACACTGACAGTGCTAGATGAACTGTTGGTGAGTGTCCGTATGTAACCATTTTGGTGAATCGGAAAAACAACTGTGTGATAATTGGTGGATGTTAGGCTGTCCAAAATATTGCGGACTTGAATGAAGTCCGAACAAACGATCACTAGTGCGTTATGCTTTTAAAATGCACAAACAGAGCTTTCTTTTATTTACTGAAAATAATTTCCATAAACCAAACTGTTGACGCATTCTCATATGCCATCAATATAACCAAAATAGACGTTGGCAGGAAAAGAATAGCAATCTTAGTATAGAACTATATTGTTAATGTTTGTTACAGCATAAAGCCATAGCAGCATTCCCTGGCAAGTATTTTTACGATGACCGTCTTCTCTGTGGAACTGATGATCAAGTTAAGCCATCTGCACTAAACATTTGGCCACCAAACAAAACTGGTAATGACAAACCTGTCGCCTTCTGTCATATCGAGGGGAAAGAAGACACTTTGACTGTCTCGACTGAAGATGGCAGTGAACAGTCAAAAAGTAATTTGGAGGAAGTAAACTGTGCAGTAAGTAATTTACAGAGCGTCATGAAAGTTAAAA
This sequence comes from Phoronis ovalis, assembly GCA_028565635.1. Lineage (NCBI taxonomy): Eukaryota > Metazoa > Phoronida > Phoronidae > Phoronis > Phoronis ovalis. The sequence goes on from JAOXYB010052712.1 coordinate 8,812, forward strand.
TAATATATACATATTTTAAAGCATTTCAGTTAAGAAGTAAAGAAGGGTACATGTAATGTTATTACTTTCTAATTACTATACAGCTCGTATTTAATCAATTTGGATTCAAGGAAGATGGTGAGATCGTTTAAGAGAAAATGTGAAAAACTAATAAATGAAAACATACTCAGTATTGCATCCGAATTTCATTTATTCATAGAAATCATTAGCTAAATCACTTTAAAATTTTACAATAATTTTTCCATATTGTTAATTTACTTCAGGTTCGAATAGCCACGCACCTGGTACAAAATCTAAGGGTGAAAGAAGGGAATATTGCGATACTTTCTCAGTATCGAGCGCAGAGTGCTGCTATCGAAAAAGAGATACAAAAACGAAGGTGCAATGTTCATGTCAGCACTGTTGTGTCGGCACAAGGTATGCCTCATTACTATTAAATACGACAATGTATGCCACAGTAGGATCATGTATCCAGGGTTACGTTATATTTGAACATGTTATTAAGAAAACAGATATTTACTACGAATACAAATTGTTGACATACGATGCCTAATTAATAGCATAGTAAAAAGGATAACACTAAAAGCAAAACACTTATCTCCATAGTCACTGTGGTCCTTACATTGAACTCTCTAGCCTACATTTCTGCATCAGCCAATTTGTTTATTTACAGGCAGTGAATGGGATTATGTTGTTCTATCTACTGTTCGATCTCTACCAAATTATATGATTGATAAGAAATCGTCACGCAGTTGGCGTAGAAAACACCTCGGGTTTATTACGGATAAACACCAGATCAATGTTGCAATAACCAGGGCAAAGAAAGGACTTATTATCTTAGGTAAAGTTGCCAAAGTATTTACAATACCTATGATTCGCTTTTTCTTAAAATTTCAGGCATGACAAGAATTGAAAAATCGTGATTCTGACCTAAATGACTTTACATTCTAGGCGATACACCGCCGATACTGGTATATGCATGATCAGCATATAATAATAAATTTGCAACATTTACGTCTGTTAATATACATGTAACAACCGGTAACAAAGCACGACAACTTTAAGACATAGTGTGAATAAATTAATTCATCCGTGAGCTAGTGCTCCGTTCCTTTTTATTATCATAGCTTTTTTATTGTCTTAGAAGAACGGTAATCACTGTATTTATATATAAAGCCCAATGAAACTCGTCACCCAATCAGATTCAGCTTACAATAAATAGGACTGGTATAAAAACAGCAAAAGTGGACTGACGTAAAAGCAGACTGCTAGTGAAATAGGTCAATCCAATATAGTCGAATGATATAGAAAAGTTGATCACTAATTGCTCAAAAGTGACGTATTTAGTCACTCTTGTCAAACTGAAGAATTTTAATGACAATAAACCAATGGCATGCACTCGGTTGAGCCACCAATTTCAGACCCAAACGTCCCCAGTATGCCGCATTTTGTGAATTAAACAATGACGTGGTTCTGCACACGCTGGCGCGATTCATTCACACAAAACGCTTCCTTCGCGTGCTGAGCCAAAACCAAAAAAAATCTTTTTAAATATGTTCGTTGATATAAGAAATACCCTCCTTTTTGTGAGCATATCAATATATAGCAACTATTTATTAACATCATTTTTTTTACTTTCGTTAAATTTTCACCGTTTACACGAGAATTGTATAAGGATGTTGGAATCGAAATAAGGCCTGAGTGCACGCAAATAGTCTATTGATTACGCATAAGCTCAGCCGTTAAATAAGAAGGTACGAAACATTAACGGATGAATTTATTCAGGCTGAGCAACTTTATTTATTTATTTAAAGCGGGCCCAAGGTGATGTTGAAATAGCTAATTTGTTAGGTTATTTATTGTGGCTGAGTCCAGGTATAAAAGGGCTCAGAGCATACCATTACCGGTACGTGAAATAGACACATCCTCAAGTAAGCGACACTATATTTATATGCTGTTAATAATTTTTCAAGAAAAGAAAGCTGTGATATTTAATTATTCATCTTTTGTGATGTACTCGAAAATAGCACGACAACAGTTATAGAGGTTTTATTGTCTAAAACGGCAAAAATATTTGTCGTATGACGAGTGAGCCTAATGGTGGTGTTCACTACCTTGCTGACATGCCTCGGATGGTTGTTTACTGTACTCTTATAATATTGCTCCTGTACGCAATTCTATTTTTGATGCCTTAGCATGAGTAGAAAGGGTATATAAAGGGGGTATATATATATATGAAATTTTGAAATTTAGTAAATGTTTTGATTATTACTGTGCCAAAGGGCCCATTTTTAGAGTTGAGATCTCTTCACCACCACCCCTTGTCAAAAATAGACTGTTCAGTACCACCTTTGACTATTGTCTGTTATGTAAGAAAAACGTTGCAAAAGACAGGAGTTACTTAATTATATACAACCATTTTTCTTTTGCCATTTCTCGACTCTTACAGATATTCACGCACTTTGTATTTTGACCACCTTTACAGGAAACAAACACCTCCTTTGCTGTGATGTCATGTGGAGAAAGCTACTAAACCATTACGAACAAGACGGCAAAGTTCTAAACGCTGAAGACTTCCTGACATGAAGACATAGAAAGCGCGAAATGCCTATTCCCGGATATGCAGTTAAATTATTGATATATCATATATTCCACGAGGAACGAGGAAATTAATTTGCCGGG
>JAOXYB010052723.1:3184-26090 GCA_028565635.1 Phoronis ovalis
TCCTATGTGTTGTATAGTCTGCATGTGAATTTAAATGCAATATGTAAATATTATAAGCAGTTGCTCGTGTTGTGCGGTAAAAACATGTAAAACAAAAGCATAATAGTCTAAGTATAATTACATATGTATTTCCTGATTATAAAATATATAGTACATTATATATCATGTCCCTGTCACCAACCAATAGTTTGTGTTATTAATAACAGATATATTTCAAATGCATATGTAATATTTATTTATTTCACTACACTGTGGCATTTTGTGCGAAACCAAATTTAGAAGTACTGCCAGTTTGATCATTTCATTGAAAAAACAACTTTATCACTTTTGTATTTTTTGTACAAACTAGCACATTTTTGGAAGAAACAAACATTCCTGACAATACTATTAGTACTTCTTTCCATTACAGTAGATATAAGTATAAAATGTTTGATAAACTATTTTTAATTCAAAATATTACAAGCCCATAAAATAGCATATAAAATATAATCTTAAAAATATTTGGGACACTCTAATCTCATCACTTTTTCCATTCCCCACAATTAGGCAGCTGAAATCTTTTCTCGGACAATATTTTCTAGCTTAATAGCATCCGCAGCAAATTTACGAATTCCTTCAGAAAGTTTATCATGGGACATTTCATCCTCATTCAGCATCCAACGGAAAGTTTTCTCATCCATGCTGATTTTTTCAATGTCCATTTTCTTTGCTGTCTGTTCACTTAGATACGGCGTCAGTGGTTCAGTAGCATTTGACAATTCTTCCAGAAGCTTTGGTCTAAAAGTGTACAAAAAAATTGACAAAAACTTTATAAGAAAGACTAGTAATCTTGAGTTTTTACTTTGTGGGTATATCGATACTAAGCTCTGTAAAAGTGTACATCCTTATATCTACTGTCATTTCCATATAAACACAATACATATCGCAATTGAGGGCGTGCACATGAAGCTTGTTACCTTATCAATGTAATAAATATGATCATTATAATTTGGAGTACTACTCTGAGCAGGATTGGAGAAATCCCCTTTGATTACAGTCAGCAGTCTCATCTCTCCTGTCAATGGAGCTACCATACAATTACTTACGAGATGGTGAGAAGGTCACACCCTGTCAATGCAGTTATCTGACCCTTATTCCTGAATGATGCACCCATCACAACGGTTTTGTATCCAAACTTCTTGTAATAATTATAGATGCGAGTCACACTCTTTACACCTGACAATACAAAACATAACATGGCATTAATGATATCTGACCAGTTCTTTTACCAAGAAGTGTTACAAGTGTGCAAACAATAAAATCTCAAAATACTGTCTGACCACCAGATGGCACTGGTTACTGTGCAGGAAATTTGGTTCACCAAAAGAATAAACAGCAATTCAGATTTTACACACTTTATATATTTCCTAGTTGCATACTGTTACTGACCTGGATCTTCCAGAGGCTCAAATGTTGATTGACCCTTATTCTTCACATACCAATCATAAATACGACCAACAAAAGGTGAGATTAAAGTGACACCAGCTTCACAACAAGCAACAGCCTAGAACAGTTGTTTTTAAAATTATTTATCTCGATTTTATATTAACATGATTGTCTAATTAACCTACATAATTGACAATTGTACATCACTAAAATGAGTGTCTAAAATGAGTCAGTCCATGAATTCTGCATTTGATTCTTCTCGAAGGCACGCTTTCAGTAACGTAATCACATATAATTTGTTTAAAACATATTTGTACTACAGTTTAAAATATTACACTTTTTATTTAGTTACAATTTAAATTAACACTTTCTTGAATGGTTGTCTGCTTACCTGAGCAAAAGAAAATAAGAGGGTCAAATTACAATGGATTCCATGTTCTTCTTCAAGGACTCTGAAATGAAATAGTAATAAATCCTTACATGTAAATACATTTTCACCATGTAACAGAGATACATCCTACTGTTAGGAATCTCACTACACTGTGTTGAATTTATAAGACTATAAGTAATAAAATAATAAATTCAGTCATTCTTTTCGTTCATGTAACAAATGGAACTATTGTAGACTATTCTATTCTTAAAAGTGAGTTTATAAACATAAACAGCATACCATACAAAAAATGTGGTTGTATACAGCAGGTATTATTTGTCCTTGCTAAAACAACCACATATTAATGAAATTAATTTTTCACAAGGAATGTTTTCTCACTTTGCTGCTTGAATACCTTCCCAGGTAGAGGCAAGTTTGATCAAAATTTTTTCCTTCTTAATTCCATCTGCCTCATACATTTTAATCAGCTGACGAGCTTTTGCAATTGAAGCTTCTTTATCAAAGGAAAGTCTGAAAGAAATTTGAGAATAAATATAAAGACTTGCAATCATTATTTATTATTTTTACTACAGATTTCATTAGCATTATCAGGAGGCTGTTTATTATGCTGAATAAAATATCAGTATTTCTAGCTGGCCAACAGACAATTTTAACAACAGGTCAGCTTCTAAGACAATATGAATACCATTGTGTGAGAGTATTAGTACTGTCTTTCCCACTAGATGGCACCAGGTTATGGATTTTTCAAGTATTTATTAAATCTCTATGTATTCCAGGAGTTTTTTAAATGAAAGATGAGACTATTTGAATGCACCAGGTGGCATAGCGAAATAATCCTAATTGATCCCATAATTCTAAGCAATTTGTGTGTGATCAATCCCACAACTCTCAGTAATACCAGGGAATATTCTGAGACAGTGCGAGATTTGAGGGTTAGCCAGCACTCAATGTATTGGAAACATTCTGTTTTTCTTAAAAATCATTTCATTTATTTACTGTTAAACTGTCATTTACATTTTTCAAAGTTACAGAGGATTTAGGAAGAATTACTTGTCAAATAATTTATTTTTCAGCATACTAAATACAATTTCATACAGTCCCGAAGTCTCTCCAATTTTATATTATGCTCTATCATACTGGCCCAAACACTTTGCAAGATGACACAGTTCCTGTGACATATACAGTCATATATACTAATAGCACAGTGACTGAAAGTGTCAGTAAATAGGAGTTTCAATTAGTAATATATAAATAATAATATATAAATGAATCGTATCTAGTCAGTTCAAATAAGTACATGTACCTTGCATCGACCTCAGTGGAAACTCTACCAGGAACAATTTTCAAGATTTCACTTCCAAACAAGACAAACAGCTTGTCCATAGCAACTTCTACTTGTTCTTCAAATGTCCTGCAACCAATTAAAACATAAATGCGCTAAATCATACAACCTAGAGATGTTTCTTAAATACCTGTTAAGTTGCCAGAATATTTGTGCATAAGAATTTGATTGTGGGATATTGTGTTAACTTGCTAGTCCTGGCAGAAGATTTTTTTGGCCAGGAGGAGTAACTCGAATATGGGAAACTTGACAGATATAAAGTTAACATATCTGTGAAATATGCATTTCATTTCAACACTGAACATAATCTACCTAGTTGACGACAACTGGTGGCGTAGCAAAAATCTTGATTTGAAACTAAAACAATAATTGTATTTCAGTCCAAGGTTTGCTTCATGCTCTCTGTTTTGGATCACTTTTTGTTAAACATACAGATGGTAACCATAATAGTATGAAATGTATAATTTGGTAATTGTATTATGAAGAATAGTTAAGAAAACTAAGATGCAGCTTGCAGCTAATATTTACAGCTCACTGGATAAATTATCAGATAGCAGTACAATGCTCAAGGATGGACAACATACATGGATGACTATGGTTGGCACTCTAACCTGGCTTTTTCCTTAGCATAACTAATTGCTTTGTCGCACAGGTTCTGATACTGAGGCATCTGAGAGGCTGCCAATATCAACGAAGGATTGGTAGTGGCATCGGTTGGCTTGTATTTTTTCATCGCTAAAAACATGGTGATGAATGTTAAAATTGAAACAATTATTATCTGTAACAATCAAAACAATGTCACAAATTACAGTATGAAAAACTTTATCAAGCTGAGAAGCATCCTTACACACTATCTACAAAATGCTAAAGATGGGTAAGATGCTCTTCCATTCAAAACAGTTCCTAGTTTTGAAAGCACTCCAAGGGAAAGACTAAAGTGCATGATTATTGTGTTTAATTCAGTTTAGGCTCAATTAGGTAGGTCTGCTGTCCCTAAACTCAGAGCTATCAGGGTCCAAGATCAGTGGACTTCTAGAATTTGGAAATGAAGTTGATTACTGATTCAAAGCGAAATTCCTACCCAAAATTCACAAGCAAAAAAGGGGTTTTCATGTCTATCTCGAGAGTGAATTGTTTGTCATTACAAGAATTTTCTGATTCTCAAGCGATTTTAATTGGGTGACTACTTGGCAAGATGGGACATTTGACTGGTGTGTAAAGTGAATGCTCAAGTAGATGAAGTAAGTGCTAATACAGCATGACATTCTAAGCGTGGTGACATATTCTTTTCATTGAAAAGCATAAGTAAGATTGGTTATTTGTACGTCACTGATTTATGACTAAAATAGTGTTTAAAATTATGTACATCAAAAGAATCTCTCAACTGTAAAAGGGACATTATACTAAATGTTAAAGCCTGCATAACTGTTAATCACATAATGATGAACTGTACAAACATTAATTAGTTTTTCAAGTCATGCTGTCTTTGACCAATAAGTGGCTCTATTACGTCCTGTCATGAACAGGATATGATACTGACATTTTTGTATCAATGCATGTAAGCATGATATAGGTGATCCTTCTTTCATTTATTTTAAATTGAAAAACCTCTTATGTTGTAAAAGTGGTAATTGTGGGCAATCGTCCACTGAGCAACAAAAGTTTGTATACACTAATGAATATTTATGTCTTTAGTGCGTAATGAAGGATGAAGGACCACAGTAATAAAACATTCCATTTCAGCTTAATCTAATAATGAAGCATGACATTTAGCTGGAAATATCATGAAGATATATATGGACATTGCCCTCCCATCTAACACCCTGTGTTATGAACGTGTGGTAAAGGGGGTAATCTACTTGGGATGTGCCATTCGGAACAGCAACTATTTCAGCCTTCCAGGTATAAATAGGGGTCACAATTTCCTCTTTCCTGGTATAATTATAGGTATTTTTTTCTTCATGTTTTGGTACAAATCTGAGTTATTATTTAGTGACCAATGCAGTAAACAAATAGTAAAGATAACCTTCAATCCCAGTTCAAAATTTTAATGTCATTTTCTGCAACCAGTTGTCAATTGACCTCAAAACACATAGAATCTCTCTGCTCTGGGTATAAATATGGGTATTATTGTATTATATATAAATTATGGGTCTATTTTTTAGTGTTATGTAGGTATAAACATGCTCAGGATTGTTGTGGTCAGGCGTAACTCCACAAAATACATCAATTGAGAAAATTAATTCATAGTTTTAAAACAATGACCACACAGCAGTGCACAGATTTAGAGATTGTATCTGTTCATTGATCCAATGCAAGTTCTAAGGTATTGTATGTAGGATTAGTGTTACTGCATTAAACACCCCCCCCCCCCCGGATTAAACAAGTCAAAATATATCAAGAAAAGTAAATGTAGATAAGAGATGATTGTTTATAATTGCTTGATGCTAGGATATATAAAAGTTTTATATATATCCTAGCTTGATAGTAGTGAGATAAAAGCTTTTAGAATGAACAATGCACTCCCCTTCCCTTGTGATAACACCCACACCGACAGCTATAAACCAGGAAGTAAAAAAAGCCGAGTAGAACAGAATATCCATGTAAAATATCTTCACTACTACATGGCAATTTAATTATCACCACATAATTACTACCCTTAAAAAATATGACAAAAACAGTAAAACACTGAAGTTGGTAACCCGTACATGGCCGTACATTTTGTAACATAATACCTTTTAGATGGATAATTATATGCACTAGACTGGTCGTTTGATTTTAGTGTTTTTTAAAAATAAAATTAGAACACATTCATTCTATTGCGTGTGGTAACATCTGCAGCTTAAGATCCGGACCATGAGTCACAATTAGCATTTTCTAAAACAGGGAAAAGGCTGAGGTAATTATATCGAAAGTTGCTGCCTGTCTGCAGATGTGTAATTTCTAATGTCTTTGTATTTATACTGGATTGTCAATGAATCGCCTATAACATTACTTTGATAAGAAACTAAAACACATATTACAAGCGGGTTCAATGCACTATCACATTTATACGTTCAAGGTTAATGTCCTCCTTTCCAGACTCTTATCTTCCAAATTAAAAAGCAACTAAGTCTGACGTCGGCTTGGCGGCAAACAACCGACAGACGAGTTATAACTATAAGAGTATAAGACAAATTGAAATCACATATTGTATAAGTGAAATACCTTCAAAATCGCCTGTATCAGCGACCACAATTGTGTGATCCTTCAGTTGATCCAATTCGGAAGACATTTTGTGTTGTTTCGTAGCTGGTTCGCTCATAATCAATGATATAATTGCTTCGTCATGCACTATATAAATACCCACATGCAACAAGAAGAGCCGGTTGATTCTCTGTATCGCCCCTAGTGGTAAAAATGGATGAACAAATTCTACATGATCCTGGAACAGGAATTCTAGCTCAAAATTCTGCAATGATGAAAGTAATTATAAGGATGCAATTCAATGTAAAACTTAATTTTAAAAAAATACTAGTTTCCGAAAATGCTATGATCAGATAAATGGTCTTTTTATTGCTATTTTTTGATACTGAAAGATTGCATCTAAATGAACTATTTTGAAAGGGTCAATCTTTGAGGGCTGTAGGGTGGTTTTCGCTAGCATCGAGCATTGGGGTCTGTTAAGTCAGAGAAGCGAGCATTTTCTTTTTGGCAACTTTAAAAAAAATTTTTTTTTACTTGCCGCGACCTTTTTTTTGCGGCGATTTTTAAGTGCGAGCAGTGACCATTGCACCTGGGGGGGACCCCTACCCCCTCAATTTTAGAAAATGACTATTGTACTCTAAACATGATTTAAAAACCCGACAGTCCTTTCAAGGGCCAATCAGATTTTCAAGAAGTACTAATCAACTTGCACACAAAAGAAAATAATTGATAAAGCAAAAATAATTGATAAAAATATGGGCATTTCTGAAAATTTGTTGTTGAAAGTTCACCATGGGCCTTTTTCACAGATTTCTGATAATTTGTCTCGAGACAGTTTTTAAAGTGAGCTTGTTTTTGGAATGTATTTATGATTCCATTCAAATCATCAGAGCAGTAGTTTTAATCCCTTGACAAAGCAATGAGGAAATAAGAACATTTTCAGTTACCCAAGGTATTACTTCGTTTCTTATATTTTTTTGTAGCCTTCAAGTTTCCACCTTATTAATATTTTTCTCTTTTTTGTGAACAAGGCAGTTTAAAATTGGGGGCAACAACTTGGATACAAAAGGTAGGATATGGTGGTTGCAAAACAGTATACAGTATGCAAATAAAAAATAATTTATTCCATACAAATAAAACAGTTAACCATAATATAAGAATACATATTTACAGATAACATCAAAGAGAGCACACTGAAAACAGGGAAAACCTTGATATGATTTCTTCTTACTGTTTTACAAAATCACAAATTATTAACTGAAGTACACTTCAGAATTAACAATTGCATTAAAATACTACATAAACAGCCACATGAATCTTGCTTCAAATATTGTATAATAATGCATTCAGTCTCTTTGAAAAGCGAGTACACGTACATTTTGGCATTCATATTCCTAAGGCATCTGTGCTTCGAGACAATTCTAACACACCCCTATTACAATACACCTATATAACATCCACTTATAATTTGCTTTATTGAAGTGCAGATAAAATTCAACATTTGGCAGCGCATATTTCTGTCTTGTAGCGTACATTTTTTTTAATTACTTAGGCAATAACAGTGCACAAAACCCTTAGACACACTGGGCATTTATTTAACAATTTGGACCTTAAGAAAATGACATATTGGTACACAACAATACAAAATATCATATATAAAATGAGCATACAACAGGAATACCATTCTTCTGGTGCTGAAGTATTACAACTCAGCTTGACAACACTACTGGTCTAACCATTTTGCACTGCATGCATGTGCAGCAGTGTCCCTCCCTATCTAGTGATATAATCATTTTGCACAGCATGCATGTGCAGCAGTGTCCCTCCCCATCTAGTGATATAATCATTTTGCACTTCATGCATTTGCAGCAGTGCCCTCCTTATCTAGAGGTTGACATAATATAAACATGTTTTACTAAAAAAATTAAATAAATAACATTTTATAATATCAGTATAACGATATAAGTAGAATTAAGAGATTTCTCTCAGTAATCTGCCAAATACTAAGTGAAAATCAGACTAAATCTTTACAAGTGAAGCAGTTATTCTACTGCTGCTTTTCAGACAGATTGTTAAATGATATATACAGGTTACATTAACTGACAACGTAAACATATTACATGCAGTATCTCCTACAATATGAATACTTGTATTATCACAGCACAATGTCACATTCCTAAATAAACACTCTTTATTACGTTAACTAAAATGATTAATTCCCTGTAAACATATTGTACATGAATAAGATTGCATTTTAATCTGATTCAATCAAAAATAAATAGTAATTAAACTGCACCGCAAACTGCACTATAAATCTGATTTTTTAAATATTATTGGAAACGGAAAGATGTTACATCCCCACTAATCAATCAGCTGAAAAAGTTTTATAATTCAAGTTCAATCAATTCTACAGTTCAACAGGAATACACTTTCTTTGAAGTAATCCATTTGATGTAATACAAACAAATTTTCTCAAAGCATTTACATGCTATCCATGAAAAAACTACAGAGCTTTACCACTGCATTTATAGTGTAGTAATGCATGAAGTGGATTTGTGTCTGAAATGTCTACTGCTTTTACTGTACAGCAAGTGTACATGCATTACACAATAATATTTGCAAGTTTAAATTAATTGTTGAATTTGGATTTTGTTAAAATGGAGGTGGTTTTTTGTGCGTAAGTTCAGCAAATGGATTAACAGCATCGCTAAGTACCCACCATGTTTCTTGATAACGAGAACTATCCAACGCTGACTCAACTGTTGGTGGTATCAACACATAAACCATTAAAAAAAATGCAATTAATATCATAAATCCAGCTGCCAAGATCCGCAGTCTTTTTGATGTGAAATCCATTGTTAACAAAGCACCAATGTTATTAAGGCGTAAATATGGCAATCTTTTACAAAGAGTTTTCGTTTGCGTCCATTTTTCCTTAACTGTCCCTCTGGCTAATTGCAATACAGTTCGAGCACTGGAACACAAATAATATATGTTAATTATGTATGTTAATTAAGAATTTCATCTCATTGCACAAAATGGATGAAGTATATTGTTGGAAATTACAGAAAGATATGCAAGTTATACACATATGTGAAATAACTACAATATTTGTTGCATATTCCTTTTTCAGGCATTGTTAATTTTGGTAATTTATATTCTATAGCAAAGACTTACGGTGAGTTTCAAATTTTATAAGATTATCTTTAAAGAGTAACAAAGGAACTAAATAGATTTACATTGCAGCACAATTGTTTATTTCGTATTGTTTCAAAAGCAGCACATAACAGTAAGACAATTCTAGTTATAACTTTCAAAGCCTGTACCCCAGAGAGAGAGAGAGGTCAAGACGAAACGCAAGATTTGCAGATACAATGGTATTTACATTTTTCTTAATGAAAAAAATATACCGCCAAATTACTTATTTACCAATAGGAAAAATGCTATTTTATTTAAAACAAGTTACTTAACATTGTGTGGATGCTGTTTTAAGTCCCTAGTGCAATTAGAAATAGGGGTGCTGCTTACGTGGTAATATTTTCTTCCTCCTCCTGTGTTTTATCTATAAGATCTTCTATTTCAGTTTGCATTTCACTTTGCTGTTCTTTGATATTACCTATTTCTTGAGCAACTTTTGCTCTCATACCTTGTTCAAACCTAGAGTACAACAGTAAGGATATTATCCAAGAATATCAGAGTCAAGTTACATTAATCAGCAATCAAAGCTTTTATTCACACCTTCATCACTAATATTATCATTGTGTTATTTTATAAACATATCAGATGGTGTGTTGCAACTAATACCTAAGATGTAGTATTTTTTAATTCGATATATCAGAAAACTCATCTTTCCTGGGTTCAGCCAAAAATATTTTGAAATTAAATTAGATACATTTATTCTTTATTGTCACAAAGCAACACAATTAATCTAATAAAAAGTTAATAGCGTATTGCGAGAAAAAAGTTTCATTTGAGAATTGTAATTAAAACAACAAAAATTTTGGATGATTAACAAAATTATTGTCAATTAATAGGATCTATTCTTATTCATTTGCTAACAAGACTATTAGCATGCAATTGGTGGAGCCACTGGTCATCAACCGACACATTTCCAGAATGCAGTATTTGATGAGCAACGATACATACCCCATTGGCTTAACTCACTGCATGGAAATAGTCTATTGAGAGCCAAAGTTTGGTCTACTTACCCTGCTTTGAAAGCTACCTCTTCAGCTATTTTCCTGCTAACATCAGATTCTGGTGAAGGTGTAGTCGGTGTGTTTGGCTGATCAGAACACTCATCCCTGTGATTAAGCAAAAGCTATATTTTGAAGTAATTTATGCAAACAGAAAAGAAGCAAACAGAAAAGAAGCAACTAGTCTTGTCATTAGTCTTAGAACATACATTTGATTTGCTTTACTGGGCTTTTCCAAACCCTTTTATGCAACCATAACACTGATGCCTCAAATATTTCCATAACATGTTTGTTTTACGACTGATTGTTAGCAATGTTTTTTTTTAGATGGCTGGAATTAATGGAGTGAAGCATACTTCATAACAAATACTACATAACACTTCCTTAAGTAATCACCATAATATAGATACATGATTGGTTGATTATTAGACCGAAACATAGTTAATACAGGATTTACTACTCACTTTTTGTTATCTTTGTCAGCAATGAGTGAATTATTGTTCGTTTCAGTTGATGATTTGGTGTCTGACACTTTAGCACTTTTGTTTTCTAAGGAAGCCCTCCTTAACGATGAAGTAATCGAGTTCTTAACTTGAGCTGCAGCGACAATACTCTGGAATCTTGTCTTGGCATCCTGGATAGCAGATAATATTATATTAAATGTTCATGACATACAATTCTAGAGAATTTTTAGTTATTGAAATTTTAAGTCCTTATTTTATATTTATTAATGTGCAATATGACCCTTCCTTGCTCCAATTTCCTGGTTTCACTACTAGAAAAAAATAGAGTCGAAAAACGAATCATACTTATTTTGTGAATAAACTGGTATTCTTTTACTACAAAATAAATAACTTGATATCTAATTCATTTTCAATCTTTAAAAATTTGGAATTTTTTTCTTTGCACAAAGGTACTTTTGAAAAAAATTATTATTAGTAGAAAACAATCTGAACCGGTGTAGATACAAAGATAGGGATACGGCACGGACATATACTGTAAGATTTTCTACTTGGTGTACTAAAAAAAGGGTCAGTTAGGCATTCCTTTTATTATATAATATAAATAATATTACTAGTACCACTTTTTTCTAACGATTGCTTGTGTTTCTCATTTTTTCATTATAATTATAATGCATAGATAAATTGTGTACACAAACAAAAGTTACTAACTAAATATTCTGAAACTATTTTGTTATTAAATCATTCTGTACAAACAGCGTTTTACAGCAATCATACATTCATCACCAAAGAAAGAAATAAAACAATATCATAATAACATATTGTTTATGAATGGCAGGGAATACATCAAAGTGGACACATATTTGTGAATAACAGGAGAACAAAAAGTGTATGTCTAGAACCTTTAAAATCATGCTAAACAATGCCTTAGTTAAAATCTTTTTAAAATTTTCTAAAATTTTCAATATTATTGCTTCTATATTCAACACCGAATGCTAATCACGAAGCATGTTTACTCGATTTAGTATACATGAATTTTAAAATGAACAAGCAAGCAATGTTTAAGTGTCACACAAGTTAGTTGAAACATTATATCAAGGTTTTTAGAGGTGCAGTTGGGTATGGAAAATTAGTTCTAACACCAAACTATGCAGGACTTATTGGCATTCGACAGATATCCTCAACCTTGTGCTTCTCACCTTACTATGGAGATCCAGAGACGGAATAACACTGTTCTATCAATACGAGCATACAATCAATTAATATCACGCAAAAGATGGCCAAAAACTAAGAAAAGGTATATTTAGTGCTCATAACACATCAATGTTTAGTAATCTTGTCCTTCAAATACAATTGTTTGTTATTAACTGCATGTCACGAATCTAAAAACAAAATCCACTCTCACTTTCCTTAGTACACCCTTGCAGTGTGGAGGGTTCTATTAAACTATGTAAGCAATGTAAGGTCTATTAAAAGTGCTAACAGAAATTTTTATATTAGTAATTTTGAACTTACCATTTGAGGAGAAACAGGTGAAGAGGGAACACTACCAGTACCGCCTAGCATTCTGGGTAAAGCTGTAGCGATACTAGCTCGCCTTCGAGCTGTTCCCTGTAACAGAAAATTAAAAACACCACAAATTATTAACGATTAATTTTTTGCTTAGAATAATGATTTATTTGAGAAACAAATATTTTTCAGTACTCTTGAGTGTTTTTTCTTGACTTGTACTCTTATGGGTTAAAATCTCAAGAAATTTAATAATTATTCATTATAACAGAAGTATAAAAGGCTTTAGTTTTTGTTGTGGACTGTGCATTTCAGGTCATACTTATTATTTACCGACTATTTGCAGCTAAAAGTGGAGCCACTACTACAACAATGGCTGTATGACAACACAGCAAGACAGAGTAAAGAAATAAATTTCAGCACACATCTATAGAAATAAGCTAAACTTTATTAATTATTCATTCAAAATTCAAAGTGAAATAAAAGTTTGATAAAAACTACAATAAACTATAGAAACACAAGCGGAGCTATTTTCTTAATAACTCAAATAAAGGTTTAAAATGAAAAGCATGTGAAGTGAAAAGCACATCTCTGGTGTGTAAAATAAGTTTTAATTTGTAACTTGCAGTATTATTGCGCACGGGCTTGGAACAAAAAGCTCTTGATACAACATTTAAAGATTCCATAAAAGCAGGTAATTGTTATTAAAAAGAGATTGAGGATTATAAGTTAACAACACAGCAATCTTAGTTTGAAAATCAAACGATTGCAAGTACCTGTTCCAATATTGGCGGAGATGTCGAGCTCCTCTGATGAATTACATTTGTCTACATACATATCAAACATGATGTTATTACAATTATGTTATTAACGTTCCAATTTTACTTTTATACTTTTGAGCCACTAACACATACTTAAATAGGCTTACACTGCTATATATAATATGAAAGTTTACTTAATTTATTCAACAGCTGAAATTATACACTCAAGTAAAATTACTCCACATGTCTGCATAGTTTATACACTTCAGTCTTAACGATAATGGTTCGTTTCAAACTATGAAAGTTCATACAAAGATATATGTCCATTTCTCTAAATACTCCTAGGCTGAATCTTATGGTGGTTGATGAAGATAGTACAAGATCTGTGTATGTGATGATCAGTACATACCTTAGAACCTTGTCTACTAAAGCCCACTGATGACCTTCGACTATTTGGTTCCAATTCTCCATTAGCACTCACAGTAGACCAAGATCTTTCTTGTAACAAGCGCCTACAAAATAAAGGGTTTTGATATAATAGTCATAACTTAAAGTTACATTACAAATGAGTCGCTACATAATTGCTTGCATCTCAGGCAAATCGAACAGATATTTTGAAGACAACACCAAAATATGCAAATGTCTTACACATTCGCATGTAAGGTTAAGCAAAATGTTTTGATTCCTAGAGTGAGTTTAAAGTTAAATTCCATTCTATTACGTGACTATATATACTTTAAGCATTTTTTTTTTCAGGATAAATCCAATAAAACTTGTTTTAATACAATCACTCATTCAACATTCAGTGGCATAATCATGATCACCAGGTACAAACAAGTTGAAACACTTTTTTTCGTATTTAAGTATAATTTCACAAAGGTCACAAAATAGGATAGCTGTAGTGTTACTACATTACTGGAGTCTTAACAATGCATAAAGCAACTTTTTTAGTGGTTCAGATGATTTCACATTATAAAATTAGCAATGTACAATTACAATTAACTTTATATTTTGAATGGATATTCATATAGTATCTTCACCTGGTCAGTTATTTAAATATATTTTCAAAGATTTTAGTCACTTGCTGCCGAATGGCTATTCCAATAGTTGTTTACCCCCCTACTTCCGGTTTTTATACAGATGCATACTATCAATTACACTGTAGAAATAAAGGTTTATTGGACTTTAAAAAATCAGTAAAGAAAATTGTAGAAAAAGAAATTATTGAGTACATGTATATAACACTATACATCATGTCAACAGAAAAAATTCTAAACATAAGATTTATTTTTAATTTGAAGATTTGTCCTAATTTCTACTGAAGGTACATTTGGTTTGCATGTGTAGCATTAGGAGGGGGACTGAAGCAGTCTCTGTATGAGAAGGCCCTATTATTCAGCTCATTCTGAGATTTTTCGACTATCACCAGGTGACTATAATCTTTATCAACTTAAATATCAATATGAATGTTCACTCTGTTAACTCATAATTAATAGTCAACAATTAACAAAAAAATTAAGCTTACAATCACAGTGAAAATTGTGATAAATTTATTTTTGATTCATAATGAAACAAATTTTTTACCTGTATTTACATTTTTTTTAAACAAAACAGTGGCTAAATAGTCACTGGATCGCATGGCTGCTATGTTTCAATATACAGAATCAAGTAACTTTAACAAATGTTTAAAATTACAAACTATATTAAATCCAGCAGTGCAACTTTGCTGCATATATAATACATAATTATAAGTGTTATTAGAAAAGCATCACTCACTGTTAGAAAATGTGAATGTTGATGTCTAATTCCACCAAAAGAAAACTTCATCCAAAAAATGTGAAACGGGTATTAGAAAATCAATTAAACCAGCAGACTTTCATGATATAACATAATTTTTGTATTTGAAAACTTCTACTTAGTAAACTGGGAAAATAATGAACAATTCAGAAACTCAGCTGGAAATCGGAAGCTTAGAAACCACTTCAACAACAAAGTCACACTATACTGAAAGCATATATTATGGAGAAAACAAACATAAGCAGTGATGTCAGAGTAAAGCCACAACACATGATTTACCGTCCTCCTGGAGGAGTGCTGGCGCAAAATATAAACTCCCTAAATCATCAACATTATCACAAAACAATATCAGAAACATGCAAAATGGCACAATATAAAATTTTGGAAAACATACCAAAAATTATTACTTTTTCCTTGACATGATAGAAAACTATATCTTGGGGAAAGATTTATATTAATTTCAAATTCTACTGTCCACAAGTGGTGAACTTTTGCCACAGCACATAAAAAAATAAATACATGTTTTTTTTCTATGAAATCATGTCAATGGGACACTTAGGGTGGGTTGCAACTTCTTGATGTGCAAGAATATCAATTTAAGACGTACTTTGTTTCTTCTAACTCCTGGTGTTCTCGTTCATAAATGTTCTTCAGATTTTCAACGTATATCAGCATCAGATCGATAGCCATGTTTAGTCTGTTCTCCTTTAAAGTAAAATAGATTAAATCAGCTAAGAATATTGTCACTATTTTAGGTAACATAAAACCTCAAAGATACATCCGATTATTATAACACACTATAAAGTATTTGGTAGCAAACAAGCTTAGTTAATTAAGGGGTATACATGGGTTCACATCGACACAAGCAGCATAACCTTAAAATTACACTGACAGAGAACACAATGGTAAATACTGAGTGATGAACACTATTTGTATTTTTACCTTTTGGGGTATACATGGGTAAAAATCGACACTAACTTTGGATACAGGGTAACATATTTATACATTCATAATTTTGGGGATCCATGTATACCGTTTCCTTTATTAGACGCTTAGATAAGTATCAATTTCATAGTAGAAATATTAAGACTCATATGTAGATCAGACTGTATTATTACCAACCTGTTGTACAGCACCATGTATTTCAGCCTTCATTGAGATTCTTTTTGTTGACTGCTCTAAAACTTGTATGTGGTATTTGATTTTATTCAAAATTTCATTAGTTTCCGCATCTACCAAAGCAACGTTCAGACTCTGAAATCATAAAAGAAAAGTGTTTTATAAGACACTGAGCATTTTCCTAGAAAGGGCATATTTATCGGCATTGTTTGACCACAGTATTCTAGTTTTGATGTCTTAGGTAACAGACCATTTCCCCAGTCAAATGGTTTTATTTCATCTCCAAAGTTTCAGGGAGGTAGAGGGAGAGATCATGTAAATGTGTAGACGATTACAGGCCTATAGTAAGGGCCCTGGGGTTTCAGCACTGGATAAAAATCATATTGGACACCTGTATCTCAAATGGGATACTCCTCCACATTTCAGACAGAATTAGTGTGCTAATTTTTCAAGTTGAATGAAGTATTTGTGTCACAACAAATAAACACTCCCTTGGTACACAACATTGTATGATATTTTACTAAACTGCAATGTGGAAGTCTGTGTGAATATTAATATTGTACCGTCAATATACTTCAGAAGTTATTTGACTGCAATACCAGTAACAGGACAGAAATCTTCCCTATACAACACACATGTCAGTCAGTACATACAAACAACGTTACAAAAACAACAAAAAATCATTTCAAAAAGTTTTTACATCGAAATATTGACACTATGCTTTCTACAGCAAGAAATGTTTAATTCCAAGAATCTTTCCAAGCTGTTGTAAAATGACCTGGTTTACTAAAATATTTTTAAATGACTGAAATTTACATACAACATTTTCTAAATGGATCAATGAAGCAATTTTTTATGATTAACTAAAATAAACTAAAATAAATAAACAGAGTGAGATATAGTAAAAGACAATTATGTAGTGAAATATTAGTAAAATAACAGAAACAATTAGATCTCAGATTATCATGCAAACAAAAAAATACGAAAGATGTACCATTTGTTTGTTGAACCCTTGAAATGCCATCTTTTAAACAAAAATAAAAAAAAACATGACATAATTAATAAATCTAAAATCTTAGAGAAAAAAATTAAGTCATGCAGGTTACAATGACCTAACTCCAGGAATAAAAAATTATTCTTTATTTAAAATAAAATATATTAAAAAAATTGAATTGGTGTTGGGATTTCACTGATACCTTTATACATTGTAGATATATATCTTTTTTGTAAGCTGCTTGATACCCAAGATTATGTTATTTAAATCCAGTACATGCCAAAGATCTATTGGCATTTGCCTCATATAATTACATACTATGCATGTTTATGCTAGATATTCAAAAAAAAATAAAAAATTGACTAGCAACCAGACACCGATATCGCGCGAGAAAATTACATCAAAAATGGACTATGTAGGTAAAAGTTTTGACAAGACATTTTAAACTGAAGAGTCATATTTGACACAGAATGTTACTATTTGATTCAAATACAAAATAGACATAGAAGTGAGGAATTTTGCCAATATGGAGTACACATATTTCTCAGCAGCATTTTAACATATTAATTTCCTAACTTTTGCATATTTTTAAGTTTTTTCCAATGCCTAATAGATGTGTTTAAACTTTTAAGTTTAAAAACAAAAAAGGAACATCAGTTTTTCTAGTTTGTTTTGCATAATTATGCATATAAATCAGATATCTGAGTTTAGGGATTTTAAAAAAGTGCATTTAAACAGTATTTGAGGCAAGAGAGGGGACAAGTAACATACTTTTGTGGACAATGACAGAATACATCAAAAAAAATCATTTTTGTCTTATGAATTTTATGAAATTAAATGCTTTTTTGTATCTTTTTGAGTATTTAGTTTTTAGTGGCAGCATGTATTCAAGAAAACGTGACATTATTTAAATTAACAGACTATACTGTTTCTAAAAATGTATTGCACCTATACAATATTACTAACTATGTTTATTAAAATTAATGCAAATAACATGGTGTGACGCATGGTGAAGAGTTGCATCATACCTAAATTTCAAAATCACTGATGCGCACGCAGTCATGACAAATAAAAGTATACATTGACAAATAATCATTCTTTAATGAGTAAAAAATAAACAATAATACCCATAAAGTTAGGTAAAAAAGGGGTTATTCATAACAAAAAGAGTTTAATATCTGGATGGTAAAAAGATCAAGATTATTATTCATATTTCATTGACTCATGTGAATAAGTTTTTTTTGCAATAAATATTAAGTTGAAATCTTTTAAATGGCTATTATATTAGGTCAGCAACTCAATAAACATTTACATTTTAATTCTTCCTTAACCTCAGCTCAATAGAACATTCATATGTGGTTAGAAAGTGACAACACCCACATTTTTTTTAATATTTAACCATTAGAATTTGTTTTACCTGTAAGGTATCGTGCAAGCCTTTTAGTTCCTTATCAGCACTTAGTTCTGCAGCATCTCGAGCTCTCTGTTGTGTTTCTAGTCTCTGATGTAATGTCTCCTTGTCCATTTTAAATGCAATGCTTAAACTGTTAAACTTACGTTCCAGTTCTTCTTCACTCATATTAGCAGGACTTAAAAGAAACAAAAGTATATTAGAAATGATTTAAAACTGAACAAGTACAATATTATAGACATATTTTACACAAGGCAGCTACCACTTTCCTTTTTTATGAACTACGGAAATACACTTTATATAATTACATACGTACTATGCAAACATATACTTATAAAGATTTCCTGTAGCTTACCTAGTGAAATCTTGAACAACAGCTCTCCTTTTCTTGAGTCCCATTCTCTGTAAATATTTATTTGGAAGGCTTGGTGTGATAGGTTCATCTGTTGTTTCAGGCTGAGGTACCTCAACAATAAGCCGTGACTGAGAACCATTTTGTTCTTCAGAGCTATTCTGAATTCTCGCTTCAACTTCAAAATCAGGATTCATTGGTTTTGTTGGTGATGTTAGCTCATTTTCTGCCTCTTGCAATCCGGGCATTTTTAATGCCTGAAACTGTCCACGCTTTTTGGTTAAGTTGTCCTGAAGAATGAATGCAAACAGAGTTGGCAACAAGCAGTATAAAAACTAAGACTCACAAAATTTAAATTAAAAAAATATTTCAACTGCAATGGAAAACATAGCATCATGTAAACAAACAGTCTCGATGATCCCGAGAGATCAGAAACATTGAATTTGGCAATATGTGGACAGCACTTTTTTGAAAAAAAGCCTTTGTTCCTGCATGTTGTTCCTGCGCTTTGTTTTGAAAATACACAATAAAAACAGTCTTCTTTTAACACGATCTTTCAGCACACAACGTTATTATTGCTACTCAAAAACATGTTTTAAGGAAAGACCTAATTCATTACCATTTGCTGCAACCATTACCTAATAGTAGAGTTATGTAACAGCCCTTCAAAACTTATGTTTCTAAACACTTTTAGAACATGTTTATCAGAACATGAACTAGTTAATGTAGTTGTAGTAATTATTTCTAGTAAGATAAGCTATTTTCACCAACTACATAATTACCTAATATACCTAATTAGGAGAGCAAAAATACTTAGCATACTAAGTTAGCATTTAATCTTAAAAACAAGCATTTCAAAATCTTTGAATTCAGTATTTACCTGAGTTAACCAGTGCAAAAGTTTTGTTCTCAACCAAACCAAAGTAAACCACAACATACCAAACAGAAGAAAATAATGTTGCTTTGACTTGTTTACTGAGGTGTCAATTTTAAACTTAGGATCATATCCTGAAAAAGGTATCATATTTCAGGAGATTCTAAAATTTATAGAAATGTAGCTGTAGAATAAACTCACCTGTCTTATTTTGGCCAAATCTGAAGCACTATTGGGCTTTATGAATTTACTGCTGTGAAAATCTACAGGTTTTCCCTCTAAAGCTTCATTAAAACCTTGAAGAATTTCTTGCTTTATATCCACAGACTCAACTTCAGGATCCTAAATTATAAATAGCACAGTATGTGATTAATAAACAAATGTGATTAAAATTCATCGCATTATTAAATTTCAACCATATAATTTTTAAATAATGAGCTAACCATCAAATAAAATAATATATGTGTTGTGTAGGCCCTTTGCAAGTTATTCATGTAGAAATAGCATGCAAATGTTCCATCCAGTCCAATACAAAAAGAATTAAAAACTCTAAAACACATGCTAACTCCTCACATGGTTTGGAATCAACCTTATAAACATGTCTCAAACACAGGTATGTCTAAAGAAAATAAATACAAAGTACATGTATATGTTAAACATTTACCAAAAAATCATGTACCTGCTGTGTGGCTTTTCAACTAGTGATCATGTGTATTAACTTGGCTCAGTAGAAAAGTTTAATTTTTAACTGGCTACAATTGACCACAAATGTCAGGTGTAAACTTAGTTAGTATTCTGGAAACTATCAATTTACTCCAATATAAACAATTCAGTACAAACAGTGTCTTATATAATGAACTTTAAAAAAAGTAAGCATTTTATTTACCTAAGTTCTTGTTTATCAGAGACCCTACACTTTTTTTATAAACATTTTTTTCGTATTAATTATAGAACATCTGCAAAGGTAAGTATATTAAGTCCAATAATAAAACTCTCTACTACAAATTCATTCATAGTCTATGTTTCATGGAACAGTAACAATTACAGTACAATAGCAATTGTTATCTATGCCACACAAAAATCTTCAAAACAAATCTGTGCAACTAAAATTGTGCACCTAATTGTCTTACCATGCCATGCTGATGTTTTCTACAACTGGAGGTGGTTAAAAGTGTGCTATTATTTATGTAACATGGGTTCACATTTTGCAAAAATATCTAAACACATTCTTGATTTCAGTTTGTTTATTGAAGCAGGAAATGTGAGAATAGGTATATGTTTATTTAGACTGCTGAAAGTTAAGAAAGTAAACACTGAAAAGTGTATTTTAGACCAGGTATAATAAAGAAAAAAATAATGCAACATTCAGTGCTTATGGCATGATTAAGGTATCAGTTTTTATGCATGAATAAACTGTTAGCATGAAAGCACGCTTAATAAACTGTATACATTAACTGCATGGACAGTACATTAATCATACTGTCTAATAATATAAACTTTCCTTTCCATGACATGAGAAAAAAAGTTTCATCTAAAAAAAAAATTGGAGAAGAAATTAAGTCAAAACTCCTCCACCTACATATACCGATACTAACATTTGGGGTTTTGATTTCCAAAAAATATTTCTGTGTTAGAATTTTTCAAAGTTTTAACTTAAACTATAAACCCTTAAACTTTAAAACTTTCTTACTTAGAACAAGAAAATTTAAAAACCTGATAAACTGACACATAGTTTTGTGGAGCCATAATATGATTGTTACAAGTTATTTGTGAAAAATATGAATATTACAGGTGTTGGGGGTGGGGGGTTCTACATTCACTACATTAGAAAGTGTGACTTGCATGCTTTTATAATTGTAAATTTTTATAAGTCAATTCCGGGTCTATATATATTGCTAAATTTTGTTCGTGCTTAAAATGTTGCAGCAACCCCTCCAGCCAACTAAAATACCAGTAATTATCTAATATAAAGTATCTGGCTTGGCTGAAAAGCTTATTGCTCATTTTCAACAGGTGTCTACTACATTTGAATTTGCATGTGTTTTTCTTAATATACTAACATTGCATCTAAACATACTGATGTTCCTTTCATAATTTTCTTATGCTTTTAGCACGTTACCTCTTTTCGCTCTTGACTTTCCTGTGTACTTATATTAAAGTACGACTCCCTTGTTGTTGCATCAGTTAGTGATATTTCTTCTGAAGCAATACTATCTTCAGAGATACTGTCCTGAATTGATTCTGTTTCGGCTCTTTCCAAAGCTTCTTTTAACTTTACTTGATCCACTGCTAGTTCAAGAGCACTATCATACGAATGTCTTCTTTGTAAACCTGAAGAAAGAGGGAATTTAATGATGTCAGCACAGCCAACTATCACTAGATGTTAGGATGTAAGAGTGGAGCCCACTGCATGCGCACCTGTCAAAGGCTTCTCTTTTACTTGGAAGTCTTTTCCGTTGGTTCGATTATCAGTCATAATTTTACATAAAATTAATTCAACTAAGTCACAGCAAATATGACACTATTGTGTAAAATTCTTGTAGAACTGATGGAGGCGTTCCATCTTGTCACCTACGTTAACAGGTGCATAATTAGTTGGCAAAAATTAATAAAGTGTGAAATATAACAAACAATTAAAAACCTTCAATTTGAATTAGATTGGCTTGAACTAGAATACTGTAAATAAAATGTAAGCATCTATTTTAAAGTGCTTACAAATGCTAACTTTCAGAATTTCCCCCTATTGCAGCTTATAGCCAACATTAAAAAAAAAATATCCTAAATAACTATAATTCTGGAACTTTTGAATACTATATAACTATTAGCCAAGTAGACTTGCTCAAGTCCTTGGGAACTTAAAAAAAAAAATAAATAAAAAAAAATAAATGTTTAATTCTCTTTTTATGTCTTTTACATCAGTGTTTTTAATTATCTCGAATTTTTTTTTTTTTTTTTACTATCATATATATGTTGGGTGTTTGCCGTCCACAAGGACTTGTAAAGTTCGCAGACTTTCCATTGATATGAATAATTCATGACCTTGTGACGTCATATTTAAATAGCAATTTCGAAAGTTAGACTTTTCCCC